>CAJPEX010000068.1:6384-218859 GCA_905338405.1 Notodromas monacha | reverse complement strand
CTGTACAGCATAAGCTACCAAAAATCATTCGTTAAATCCCGGTCATCACAAATCAAGAAATTCTCTCGTATATAGGTCGGATTTTCAAAGTCAACGCACCCCAACCACAAATACGGTACTCAAATCTATAATAGGTACAAGCTAAACCAACGATTTTAGGGAAGCAATTTGGGGAAGGCAAAAGGGCGGCCCATGTTCGAATAAAAACAGCACGTTCCTCGAAAATATTGTAAGTGTACAGTGAAGGGGTACAGAAGACTCTCAAATCGACACAAATTTTCGCGAGATAGTCCCAGAAATTCTCGGTCCATGCAATTCATTTACAGTACTGTATCTTATAGTCATGAATACATGATCCATTTGGTTATATGTATCAGGGATCCACTGCAATATCCCGCACAGCATCAGCGCATTTTTAATTTCATCGAAGATTCATGTTAGCAAAAATAGTTGAAAAAAAAGCTGGAAATTTTTTTTAACCGACAGAGAAAATGTTCGTAAATACACGTATAAAAGACATCGCGGAATACGGTTTATATGCGACTGCAGCGAAAAATGAAAGCGTTGATCATGATTTACTGAGAATGCTCTTTTTTCTCTCCCCAAGGGTCACGTTTTCCTCCGCGTCTTTCGTAGCGTGATGAATGAGAAGATTTCCTGCACGAATGAGAATTAATATCGCGGTTTTTCCATGTTCTGTGCAGTATATAAACACTGAATAAATCAGAGTGACGGTGCTTTCGAAAAAACATGAAATGTTCTTGATTCGACAAAACTCAGCGCCTTCGGCGTGCAACAGGCCTGATCACCAGAATTCACTCGAACCGAAACAGGACATGAAATCTTTCTGGCATATTCTGACTCATACAAAATAAGAAACCGCTATAATAATTTAAGGAGTTTGTCGAAAATGACAGGATTTGAATTAATCCGAATACAGTATATGGGAATTTTCCGGAGTTCCTTTCCATAAATAATAAACATGGTATCAACGAGACAATGAAAAACCCAAGCTCGAAGAGTGCAAAAAGTAGCCGTACCTTGAAGAGAAGACATTTTTGTGGACTTGAATCGTTGAATGAAATTCACGCAGAATCGCACAAACGAAAAATTGTTAGCGCAAACGTCAAGAGGGTTCATAAATACTGTACTGTAATTAGGTCATTAGTTTCATAAAACTTGCACAAAAAGCCCAATAAACCTTGGTATACAGTACTGTACTTTCGCATATACGCCTATGAGCGCACAGGGGGAACCCGGAAGCAGATGGAACTTCAAATGACTCGGTGTTAAATTAAAATACTTGACATATGTGCCTGTCACTGCATGATGTCTTACCCACACAAAAACAATTTATCCTCACGTTGCACCGAGTATAAAACGTATCATACGGATTACAAATCTCTCCGCAGTTTTGGAATACCTCGGAACAACTTGGTCTACGGGGATGTTTTTCACGCAGCTAATAGCTGCATAAAAATTTGCTCATGCAGCAAATTTTTCAGCTAGGAGACTGTTCCATCAATGCCTTCGCACAACCTTCATCGCGATATTCCCTCCAAAACGCATCATCAGTCGGTCCCATTAGCATCCTCGCCAAGTCCAACCTCGTGATCAACACGATCAACACAGAAAAGAAAACTTTCGGAAAACCCCTTTCGCATTTCAAGCAGAATTTCTTTTCCCGTGCCCGACGACGAGTCAGCATATATAACCAGCAACATGACCGGCCTCCGTACTTCATGGGGAGACATTCTCATCTGGTCTCGACAGGCAAAAAAAAGGAGAGCACTTAATCAGTTCTGTAGTCTTCGTTCTTCCTCCAGATCGTACCATGAAAATAACTCACCATCTCCCCAGTAGCTAAACGCGGGATATTATTTATTTTTTTTCTCGACAGGCAAAAAAAAAGGAGAGCACTTAATCAGTTCTGTAGTCTTCGTTCTTCCTCCAGATCGTACCATGAAAATAACTCACCATCTCCCCAGTAGCTAAACGCGGGATATTATTTATTTTTTTCCCCCATCCAAAGCACAGCTCCCGCATGCTTCGCGATCATGACGAGTGCAGTGAAACAGAAAGAATACTACTACGCTTCCGTCACGAAACGATCTCTGGCGCAACGGGCGAAGGATGCATGCACACGCCACCATATTCATGAGATTATAGGCCACCCGTCCCCCAGATACTCGAAAAAAAAAACGTCAGTGTGGCCTGTACTCATGATTCGGCATTTTAAAATAGGCCGCTGAGATTTCAAGGTGCAGTTCATGTCTAAAAAAAAAAAGGAATGTTTTAAAACCTCTCCTAACCAAACTTCAAAGGACCAGCAAAAATCTACTTGAGAAAACACGAATTCTTACTCGGGGTAAAGAAAAAATACAGGAAATTTTAATTGGTGACATTCCGTACCTGCAGTTGCTTCTTACATGAGTTGACAGGATGCCGAACGTGGAGGCAAGGGTTAATTTGTAAAATCAGTCTTCCACTTCCTTTCCAAGCAAGTCAAGTTACATGTCTATTGCTGCTCTCTTTCCTGTATCAATAAATTGATAGCCAAAAGAGAAAAGACCTCCAGAAAATTCGAGTTACGGCTGTCAGCATTTCGCCGGAGTCCGTGTGGCAAGCACAGTGTGTGATTTCAATTTCTAAGACAGTTCAAAAATTAAATGCAAGTAATCCTTTATCCATGTACTGTACAGTGAAGCATTAGCTTACTTGTTAACATTCAGAAAATTCATGCAGCTCACCGTATTTTTTCAAATATATGAAGTCTCTAGTCTGTGTGCCTCAAAAATGCCCGCGAATATAAGATGGACTTGAACTACAGTACAGTATATTATATTAGATTTTCACTACCGTGTTTTTAGAATCAGAGTACTATGCTGTAGTCTTGAATCTGTTCACACCTACGTCTCTCCCCGAACATTTCCAAAGAAGCCAGGATTTCAGTTCGGGCTTCATTACACTGTACTACGGAGTACATACATTGTAATCGTAACTCCACCAATTTAGAATTGACGATATTTATACTGTATAAGTGTGTAAGTATAGAATAACACATAAAGACGGCCTGCGCATGCATGAAGCACTCTTATTTTAATGATATTTTCGTGAAAAAAGTGCGTTTTATATTCGAGCAAATACTGGACTGTGTTTCTTTTTTTTTTCGGCTCCTAAATGCCTGTCCAAGTGCGGCCTGTAATTGCGTCAAAGCGGTTGCTCGTTAATTAGCAAAGCAATCTTTATTTCGGAACCCCGGTCGATTTAGCCCAGCGACGATTTTCCATCCCCCCACCCGCAGGCATCAAACCCTAGGCGATAATTCCTCGTTAGCGGAGCTTCTCGACAGGCAAAAAAAAAGGAGAGCACTTAATCAGTTCTGTAGTCTTCGTTCTTCCTCCAGATCGTACCATGAAAATAACTCACCATCTCCCCAGTAGCTAAACGCGGGATATTATTTATTTTTTTATGTTCCCCCATCCAAAGCACAGCTCCCGCATGCTTCGCGATCATGACGAGTGCAGTGAAACAGAAAGAATATTACTACGCTTCCGTCACGAAACGATCTCTGGCGCAACGGGCGAAGGATGCATGCACACGCCACCATATTCATGAGATTATAGGCCACCCGTCCCCCAGATACTCGAGAAAAAAAAACTTCAGTGTGGCCTGTACTCATGATTCGGCATTTTAAAATAGGCCGCTGAGATTTCAAGGTGCAGTTCATGTCTAAAAAAAAAGGAATGTTTCAAAACCTCTCCTAATCAAACTTCAAAGGACCAGCAAAAATCTACTTGAGAAAACACGAATTCTTACTCGGGGTAAAGAAAAAATGCAGGAAATTTTAATTGGTGACATTCCGTACCTTCAGTTGCTTCTTACATGAGTTGACAGGATGCCGTTCATGCCGAACGTGGAGGCAAGGGTTAATTTGTAAAATCAGTCTTCCACTTCCTTTCCAAGCACGTCAAGTTACATGTCTATTGCTGCTCTCTTTCCTGTATCAATAAATTGATAGCCAAAAGAGAAAAGACCTCCAGAAAATTCGAGTTACGGCTGTCAGCATTTCGCCGGAGTCCGTGTGGCAAGCACAGTGTGTGATTTCAATTTCTAAGACAGTTCAAAAATTAAATGCAAGTAATCCTTTATCCATATACTGTACAGTGAAGCATTAGCTTACTTGTTAGCATTCAGAAAATTCATGCAGCTCACCGTATTTTTTCAAATATATGAAGTCTCTAGTCTGTGTGCCTCAAAAATGCCCGCGAATATAAGATGGACTTGAACTACAGTACAGTATATTAAATTTTCACTACCGTGTTTTTAGAATCAGAGTACTATACTATTGTCTTGAATCTGTTCACACCTAAGTCTCTCTCCGAACATTTCTAAAGAAGCCAGAATTTCAGTTCGGGCTTCATTATCCTGCACTGCGGAGTACATACATTGTAATCGTAACTACACCAATTTAGAGTTGACGATATTTATACTGTATAAGTGTATAAGGACTGTATAGTATAACACATAAAGACGGCCTGCGCATGCATGAAGTACTCTTATTTTAATGATATTCTCGTGAAAAAAAATTGCGTCTTATATTCGAGCAACTACTGGACTATGTTTATTTTTTTGGGGGGCTCTCAAATGCCTGTCTGATATCCAAGTGCGGCCTGTAATTGCGTCAAAAACGGTTGCTCGTTAATTAGCAAAGCAATCTTTATTTCGGAACCCCGGTCGATTTAGCCCAGCGACGATTTTCCATCCCCCCACCCGCAGGCATCAAACCCTAGGCGATAATTCCTCGTTAGCGGAGCTTGAGTCNCGGTTGCTCGTTAATTAGCAAAGCAATCTTTATTTCGGAACCCCGGTCGATTTAGCCCAGCGACGATTTTCCATCCCCCCACCCGCAGGCATCAAACCCTAGGCGATAATTCCTCGTTAGCGGAGCTTGAGTCACGACGTCAACTGGCACATGACGGAACTTGGGGACGAACGCTTCGTTGATCCCGAACGAAATCAGGGATTATTGCTCGGAGAAACTTGCGGGTGAGAGAGAGACGGGGACGGGAGAAGGAAACTAGGAACTAACCCAGAGGATGAAGAAGCCTTCGGAGGTTATTACGTCCCCGAAGCGGGGAGGAAAGCCCTAAGTGGACTTCGCCGAAAAGGGAGCAAGCGTGGCAATATAAGAAAAGCTTCTTTTCTTTTCCCTCGGGTACGGCTGACAACCCTGTGTCCCAAGCATCTCATCCGGTGGCGCAAAATAAATAAAGATGAAAAGGCTTGTGTCTCATAGTTTGTCGGGAGAAAAAGAAACAATCAACGAGCAGTGGATTCTCATTTACCCTTCATATCCGAGTCACACGAGAGAAGCTATAGAGGCGAACGTCCTGCAGCGCAAAGAAAACTACCTCTTTACATGGTTCGTGTTGAATTAAATTACAGTAGCTTGTCTCACGATTACTCGTAAGGATTAATTACACGCGGCATCTGCTCGGGTATCACCAACGACAGAAAAATATTATGGTACAGTAGATGAGTAGAACAGTTACTCATCATTTATCCAGGGTTTCGAACAACAGTTACTCGGAGAATAATAGGCGTAGCACATTAAAATACTTGCATCGACACGAGAACTTATCGTGAATCCCGGAAAATTGATTTTGTTCAAGTTGCTTAACAAGTTAATTTTGATTATGCCATCAGAGGATTACGGTTTACCAAGGGTTCAAATTGCATCTCGGAAATAGAGTAATCGCAGTTTTCTCAGAAGGAATGATTACCCCGCAAAAAAATATGAGGTACTCTTCATAGCGATTCCGTTGCGATTCCGAAAGGACTGTTGTTATGAAAGGTCAAGAACTTCGCATGCTTTTGAACACAGTTCGCAGAGTGAAAAACAGCGGGAACTCCAAAATGAGTTGATTTCATCTCCAGATAAGAAAACCCATTAATGTACCTGAAGGGTCTGTGAAGGAAGGAATATTGAACTACTTGCTCCTTGGTACTTTAGAAGGACCAGGGAGGATAAGATCAATGGTTTTTACTGAATACCATTCCAAACACTTTTGAATACCATTCCAGATACTATACTACGTTTTGGGGCAACATGGTGAAAACGTTTTAAATGCGCTGTGTGATTAAAACGAGTTAAATTGGACCCAAGATCTTAGAGATAGAACTAAGGTACAACTAAGATCTAGCTCGCATTTTTAAGCGTATACTGTATTTTCAAATACGAAATAAACACAACAAAAATCTGAATTCCGCGCAAATTATTCTGTTTAGCAATATGAATTACAACAATTCTTCTGAAAATCATCCCAGAATTATTGAAAGAAGCAAGGAAATGAACTTTCTCTCTGATCAAAGCTAAGAAAAACTTTCCTTCTAGAATGAAAACGACGGTTTCAGAGAAGATTACAGATAACATTGCAAGTTCCTCCTTCGGTAGAATTCAATGAAGCGTCTCCAAGTGCAGAAACGCATTCAGACGTTGAATGTGACAAATGAACAAACGGAAGAAATTATGGGAAACGAGCTTTTCCCAAGACCACCGAACTGGAGTCCAGAACGTCACGGGCTACAGAGGCTGTCTTTATTCAGAAGGAACGCTGAAATTTGAAGTGAATTAGCTCGAATCAAGTAGTGACGCATTCAGGCTCGACTTCGCATGAACTTCCTTCCTTTTTACATCAACTAATCACTGAAGTGAATACAGACTTTCGGAACTCACAAAAGTTTCCGCAATGCGCATTGGGAAACAGTCCGGAATCCCGGACAATACTTCTTCCGAGTGTTTTCAAAAAACGGTACCCCTCTTCCAAACTTATGTCATTGATCATTCATTGAATTCTTGAGACAAACATGTGTATATTACCATCGAGTTTTCCGCAAGACTTTTTGTGTATGCGGAGTGAAAGTAGCGTACATTTCCAGTGAAAAATATCAATCTAAAGTTATTAAGCTTCCGACTGAATGCTCCAATTCTCCGGTTTCATCCTAATTATTGCTTCAAATTATCCCATATACTGTATCTTAAATTTGACTTGAAAAGCTACTGTACTCCACACATTATTCCGCCATCTGACCAACGAGATACGCATCATCCTCATTCACGACTTCAAATCCTTGGTTCTCCCCCACAAGAGAATAATTTCCGCCGAGGAAAGCTCCTTTCCCACAAAAAAAGGGTCAGTGGGAGCAATGAACTAGATTACAAGGCTCACAAAGAAAGGAACACGGCACACACACAAAAAAAACGCCCTCTGGATAAATGCCCACAGTACTATACTACGCTTCAAAACATGCCCAAGGGCCCCGGGAGGAACAAAAAAGTAAATCGACTCCGACCCCATCGGCGTATTACCGCACCAAGCAAGGGCCGGCTGATCACGGAATGACTCATTCCCCTTGTGGTCGTTCCTTGTACGGCGAAGAAAAATTACGCAAAGAAATAGATAGAGAGAGAGACATGGCCAACAAGAAAAAAGTCGCACGGAAAATCTGGAACGTCTTCGTGTCTCGGGAGTATTACGGTGGCTTAGATCCGAACCACTGTCAGCGTTGGATGCACTACTACCAACGCATGACCCGACATCGGCCAAACATGCCCTGCTTTATCGTGCGCTTTGAAAGCGTGTCGGATCACGACTTGCAGCGATTTTTCCTACATTCATTTGAAGCTAACGAAAAGCTTTGCGGATGTTCGAATGCATTGGCTTATTCCCCCTTCAAAGAAAAAAATTATGCGAGCACATCTGCGTCAACATCATTTCCTGGGATATTTGCATTAAAAGCGAGCGACATCCTCCCTTCTATAACAACTTCACGACTAGTTTCCCGAAAATAGAATAAATCTTTTATCCTTTTCAGTTGAACTGTGCAAGATCAAAACTGTACATTTTTTTCCATTCAAACCTCCAAAACGATTTGAATTCCATCAAAATATAGGAATTTTTAAATACTGCACTGTATATACATAGTAATGCTTCTGAAAGTTTGAATCTGTCCGCAAAACTCGTCGTCTCCATTAGTCATGGGCCAAATCAGCCTTTAATTTAGACAACCAATCATTTGAAATAATGTGTGCGTAATCTTGCGAGAGATTTTCACGCAAGAAAAAAACAAAAGAATGGTTTACAAGTTCCCCCAAGAGCCTGAACTGAAGATTATTAAAAACGCACGTTTTCGTGTCAGAGTCGTGGGATCAATAAGACTGTGAAGAAATGTTCCTCAAATATTGAGCAATGTGAATAGAAAGATCTTACAATATCATCAAATACTTGGCGAAACTTGAACTGATCCGAAAAATGTACCAGCGTGGGCGGATATCCAGACACAGGAATTTGGAAAACTTTCAAATACTGTACATCACATTATCTGCTTTATCCTCATTCCAACCGAGGTGAGCAAATTTGGAAAAATGGGATCGAAAAGAAAATGAGAACACTAGCTTATTGTCAATTTACGCTTATCTCCATCCAAAGATTTCCAACAGGGAGAAATAATATACTATTGTAGTGCAAATACGAGTTTTCCGCATTCTGCATTTTCGACCCCAGTAAAGTACTAAAAAATCGTTAAAAAAAACATGTTTCGGGGAAAACGTGGTAGTGCAAAAAATTAAAACGGGATAAAAATATCATTCATCAGCTGAACAATGCCGATATTTTCATAATCCAAAAATACTATCAAAGAACTGTTGATTAGTCACGATGCACCTTTAATTAAACCTGAGGTCATTAGAAAGAAAAATCGGCTAATCTATTCCAGCAGCCAAACGGGGTGGGTAATTTAAAAGAATGAACAAAAAAGGGCACAATTAAGTGGCAAACTCGAACGAGCTTCGTCACGGATAATGTCAATCTTTCCGACGTGTCAGCCGAGAAGCTCGTATTAAAAAAATAAATACAACGACCAGGGCCCCCTCAGTGCCGAACCAGGTCACAGCCGGGCCCCACGATCGCCACCAACTGCTGCTATCTCATCATCCATCCTGTCGGCCTTTTCCCCTCGACACGCTCGATCCCAGGTCCGAGAAATAATAAAAGGAAGCTCGTGCCTTTTTTTTTCATTCCCATCGTCCACGAAAAAATAATACCGCAGTGACACACCCACGCAAACCCTCACACCACCAACGCGTCCGCAACCAGAATACGAAGTTCCCGGGATCCTCCGTATGCTTCAGAACATCGGGTCCACGCGGTTTCCATTCCCCTACAAACGACCTTGTTCCGCTGGCGATTGGGAATACGAGAATACTCGTGCACTCCGCAATGAATTGCTAATTGCAATTTCCATCACAACTCTTTCGCTGAACACCAAACGTAATGTCTCGAAGTTGTAAAAAATGACTACGGTCTGATCTTGAACGCTGTTTTCCCCTTCTTTTCCTTTCCTTTGCGGGACATCGAACTGAAAATTCACGAGAGGACATAAGTCCTCTTGAATTTGTTGTAACATAACAGAGTCATCAGTTCACTTAACAAGTTCTCAGAAAATCTCGACATATTTCATAAGATGTCGTTAATAACAATCCGATGGAGCAGGCAACGATTTTCAATAAGAAGAAACTAAATTTGGATTTTCTTCAGAACAGCATACAGCACAAAATTTTTGATAGCAAAATCTATCAACAAATTATTCGTTTACCAAGGCTCAAAAAATTAAAATATGAAAGGCAGTACAGCGTTCATCTTTTCATTTGTTGGAACTCATCATCGCCCACTTTTGCTGTCAGTTCACTTAGCCAAGGGTTGAGAAAATCTTTGCGTGTTTGGCTGAATGGCAACCTGTCAAATCGTCTCTTAAATCTTGAAATAAATCATGATAGGTACCTAAGAGAATACGCAAAACGAGTCTGACACGCGGGAGCAATGACGGATGCATACGTGAACTAGCCCCAGCTTGAAGATATAAGGTGACCAAAAAAAGGTTAAACCCCAGAGGAAATTAGTCTGAACGAGATTTAAGCATCGGTTTACGGAAAATAGTAAAGTTCCTCTAACATCACTTAAGCGAATGGTCCGGCGAATGCACTTGAGACGTCTGAGTTTATGAGGGTGTCCTGCGTCAAACACGTGAACGTTCTGGTCCCTCAGGCATTCATACTCTGTATATAGTGTAGATGAAATTTGACGCCTTTTACGTGGGGTTGTCAAGAAACGTCCGAAGTAGGTTTAATCTCAAATTACAGGTAGCCACTCGGAAAATTCCACGGGGAATTTTATGATCAGCTATAATCCGCTCAAGGAATTTTTTTTATTGTAAGAAACGCGCCCAAGCAAAAAGGATAATTTTTTTTTCACGGATTTGTTTCGAGTAAGTGATTCAGATAGCCTTAGTGACCATGACATAAATGACGAAAAGGCAATTTTTTTAAGATTCTAAATTTAAATGTCGTCCGAGCTCAAATTGCTTTCAACATCCATGGTAATCATGACACAAAATGCAAGCAAATCTACAGGCTTCACGGAAATTACAAAGAACTGAACTTTCCTTCGAGCGCAAATCGGACTTTCCAGTCCCAACTTTCGCAATATTAACCAACAATTGGTTTGAAATTTCGAAAAAAGGACTTCGAAGCATTTCGAGAAACAAAATGCGACCATAAACCACTGCACGAGATCTAAAAACAGAAAAATAACGACAACCTCTAACAGCAGGTATATAAAACGTGTTCCCAGCACCATCACTCGAACTATGGGACGATAAAATGAAAACAGTGACACGTGGAGGGGGGGGGGGGGGGGCTACTGTAAGTAACATAGCCCAGCTTGGGCCCAGGAAACGGATCCTGCTGAGTATAATCCGACGAGAAGAGGAACCTTTTCTTCCTCTCTCTCATTCGCGCGTTTATTTTTTATTTATTTTTATTCCGCTTGAGCCCCTCGCTATATAGAGAAGGGCATTAAAGCGCGAAACGCGACACCCAGCCTCGATTTCCGCGCCTGTCATCGCTCAATGTCGCTGCCCGGTGCCACTTTTGTGCATTCGCACACACAGATCGCATTTGATCCGGATGCAAAATGCCTGTAGACACAGAGCTCGAATGACATAACCCGGCTGTGGAATCCCATGGCATCGCGATTCCTGGCTCTTTATTTTTTCCCTCTCCCTCTTTTTTTTACATAACGATTCGACAGGTAACAAATCGTTTGTGAGCCAGAGATGAAGACCGGCGACAGAAAAGCCGACAACTTGATGTGACAGCAACGCTGTTGAGTGATCGTCGCAAGAAAAGCCGCTTTATCTTCCTTAAAAAAAAGTAACTCAAAGCAATTTCGAAGCAAATCCATTCGATCTCTATAAATCATACGGATCGCTGCAAATCACTTAGCTGACTCGTCGCACTCAAAACACAAAACAATTGCAGTATTAAAAGAATAAAAACGCTTTAGCCATGAAATGTTTTGATTGAGGACATGTACGTAGAAAATAATCGCGGTTTATTAAAATCCAATACAGGTACTGTACTCAATTAACACTTCTACGCACAGTCGAAGCATTGGCCAACAGAAAAAGAACATACGCGAGCATCAACTTGCAATACAAAGGAAAAATCACGACACTGAACCAAATCAAACATTGCTGACGCGCAATAAATTCGCATTGCCGTTTCAGTAATTAATTTGAGCGAATATTTCAATCGGGAATTCAATAAGATAGAAACACATCACAAAACACTTTAGACTAAAAAGTGTGATAAAAATAATTGGCTTTGAAAAATGTCTTGCGGATCATCCATCTTCCTCCTAAAGAATCGGGTCAAATTCCATTTACAAATAATGTGTTTCGACAACAGTATCAGATGGTATCGTAGGCTTCGTCGAAAGATACCAGTTCTGGACAACCGCCAGCGCTCTCATCGCGATTTCCCGTGAACCGTCCAAAAAGACGCGAACAGATGGAAAGGCGAACTCGCAACTTCTCGAAATATGACACAAGATTGGACTCGAAATTTTAAAAAATGTCAACGCAAATCTTTGAACAAAATGGGGGAAAATCGGAACCGAAGAAAGATCCTGGAAGTCATTCGGAGAATGCAAATCGTTCAGCAAAGGCGGAATATGACAGAAACTGAATCGAGCTTCGGCAGTCTGCTCAAGGTCGACTATCATGCATGAGCCACTATTTTGAAATAATCTTGCGTCTTGCCCGAAAAATATAGCTTACAAGTTTAAAAACTCATATGGTTTTGAAACTACTTTTCAGACAGAGAAACATCAATTCCCTCGTCTCGTAAGCGAATGCACAAGGTTACTCGAAAGCCCAGGAATAAATGCGGTATGATGACGACAAATCCTTACCAAACATTTTTCAAAATTGGAAGATGATTTCGGCAACGTTCACAAGTGGGATCTTAAATACAGATTTGAGTCATTCGACCGAAATATAGTAGATTACTTGTATAGTCATGCAGCAAGTTCTCAACTCTCCAAGAGGAGAGCGTGCCAAGCTTCAGGCTCAAAAGTCAAGACTGATCAAAATTTAAACTTTGAAGTAGAAATTCGAAGAAAATTGGGATAAAACTTTTGCCCTATGGACATGCTTTTCCAATCTAGACGCAACAAATTCATGTTTCCGGCCAGAATCCGCGAAGTTTAGAACTTGAACTGAAGTAGAGGGTTATTCACGCGCTACTCAACACTCAAAAGCGTACATATTTCGGAAACCTACGACAAAATGATTCTGAAATAATCACCAAGGGAAGTGGTACTGTACGTCGTAAAAATAAAGAGAAGAAATATCATCAGCAGAACAAGCACTAATGGCTCAGCACAAGAAGCAAGACAGCTAAAATGCTCTGGTTTCCTTGAACCTGTGTCATACTTCAGTACAGTGTCCGGAAATCGGCAGAACATTAGTGACATCTTCAGGATATACTGCACTACTTTGTTTAAACTTCGAAATGATGGGAGATGAGGTGAAACAAACCGCTATGTCCAAAGGAAAAACGACCGTAGCCTCAATATATGTACTTTTATACCAGTAGCAAATTAATCCAACTCATTTACTTTGAAAACGCAAACAATCCGGAAATCGGCAAAACATTAGTGACATCTTCAGGATATACCATACTGCGCTATTTTGTCTAAACTCCGGAGTGATGGGAGATGAGGTGAAGCAAACCGCGATGTCCAGAAGAAAAACGACGTACTTTGAAAACGCAAACAAACCGCCTTTCATTTCAAGCTAACCTAATCTTCCTTTGACACAAATCTATTGATCTTACATTCATACTTTTCCGTAACTACTTTACGTTTCCGGGGACGCAGTAGCGCGTGGATCATTCTGAACCTTCCTGAACATCAGAAAACGCGCAATTTCATTTTCTAAAAGCTCTTCTACCATTCATAAAAACGCTTAAAAAATTTAGCCAACCACCTTATCACATAAACATTACCCAGGTCCGTAATACGAGAAATCGCCACACTTTTCGTTTCCTGGCAAAGTTTCAACGGCACTTCAAAACATCCCAATCTCCGTGCCTGACAAGATTCACCCGCCTTCCGGCATTACCAAGAAAAACATACACAAACCCGCTAAAAATGAATCCAACAATGTTAAGATCATCCTTCGCGTTCAATAAACCCACGCTCCACAGGAAGCGCGTCACTCATCCCCCTATTCTAGACCCAAGTCGCACTTCCCATTAACACGTTTGCCAAGCCACAGCGGGTGGAATGAATGCTTTGGACGAGTCGGTCGAAAACAACTCCAGAAATAAAAGATCATTGCGTGCCAAAAAATGAAGCTCGGTTCAACAACAACAACAACAAAAAAAACCCTCAACACGGGAGAATTCATCTTGTAAAAATCGAGGGCAATAATTACGCCGATCGTCAGCCGAAATACTCGCCCGTCTAAGCAGTCATATCGCTGAAACGCTCTGAATGACGGATTCGGATTGAAGAAAATGCCTCGCGAAACGAAACGAAAACACTGAAGCTTCCCGCCGTGGATTTTCCTTGAACAAGATAAAGTGCTTACCTCACGTTTTCATGTTTCTGTATGTAGATTTTATGGAACTGCCGTTCCACGGGGGATATAATGTCTTGCTTCATCTCCATTGCCACGTGCTGGGGCAAGACCGAAAGCAGCAACCGCTCCTGCGAAAATAAGAAGAAAGAAACGAATAAAACATGCCCTGACGTCGGGATGCGAGTCGNGGCCAACAGAAAAAGAACATACGCGAGCATCAACTTGCAATACAAAGGAAAAATCACGACACTGAACCAAATCAAACATTGCTGACGCGCAATAAATTCGCATTGCCGTTTCAGTAATTAATTTGAGCGAATATTTCAATCGGGAATTCAATAAGATAGAAACACATCACAAAACACTTTAGACTAAAAAGTGTGATAAAAATAATTGGCTTTGAAAAATGTCTTGCGGATCATCCATCTTCCTCCTAAAGAATCGGGTCAAATTCCATTTACAAATAATGTGTTTCGACAACAGTATCAGATGGTATCGTAGGCTTCGTCGAAAGATACCAGTTCTGGACAACCGCCAGCGCTCTCATCGCGATTTCCCGTGAACCGTCCAAAAAGACGCGAACAGATGGAAAGGCGAACTCGCAACTTCTCGAAATATGACACAAGATTGGACTCGAAATTTTTAAAAATTTCTAGAATGCAAATCTTCAAACGAAATGGGGAGAATTGAAATCGAAGAAAGATCCTGAAAGTCATTCGGAGGATGCAAATCGTTCAGCATAGGCGGAATAGGACAGGAACTGAATCGAGCTTCGGCAGTCTGCTCAAGGTCGACCATCATGCATGAGCCACTATTTTGAAATAATCTTGTGTCTTGCCCGAAAAATATAGCTTATAAGTTTACAAACTCATATGGGTTTGAAACTACTTTTCAGACAGAGAAACATCAATTCCCTCGTTTGGTAAGCGAATGCACAAGCCCAGGAATAAATACGGTATGACGACGACGAATCCTTAGCAAACACTTTCAAAATTTCAAAATTGGAAGATGATTTCGGCAGAGTTCACAAGTGAGATCTTAAATGCAGATTTGAGTCATTCGACCGAAATATAGTAGATTACTTGTATAGTCATGCAGCAAGTTCTCAACTCTCCAAGAGGAGAGCGTGCCAAGCTTCAGGCTCAAAAGTCAAGACTGATCAAAATTTAAACTTTGAAGTAGAAATTCGAAGAAAATCGGGATAAAACTTTCGCCCTTTGGTAATGCTTTTCCAATCTAGACGCAACAAATTCAAGTTTCCGGCCAGAATCCGCGAAGTTTAGAACTTGAACTGAAGTAGAGGGTAATTCACACGCTACTGAACACTCAAAAGCGTACATATTTCGGAAACCTACGACAAAATGATTCTGAAATAATCACCAAGGGAAGTGGTACTGTACGTCGTAAAAAAAAGAGAAGAAATCTCATCAGCAGAACAAGCACTAATGGCTCAGCACAAGAAGCAAGACAGCTAAAATGCTCTGGTTTTCTTGAATCTGTGTCATAATTCAGTACGGTGTCCGGAAATCGGCAGAACATTAGTGACATCTTCAGGATATACTGCACTACTTTGTTCAAACTTCGAAATGATAGGAGATGAGGTGAAACAAACCGCTATGTCCAAAGGAAAAACGACCCTAGCCTCAATATATGCACTTTTATACCAGTAGCAAATTAATCCAACTCATTTACTTTGAAAACGCAAACAATCCGGAAATCGGCAAAACATTAGTGACATCTTCAGGATATACCATACTGCGCTATTTTGTCTAAAATCTGGAGTGATTGGAAATGAGGTGAAGCAAACCGCGATGTTCGGAGGAAAACGACCCTCGCCTCAATATCTGTATTTTCATGCTACTGTAGTAACAAATTAATCAAACTTATTTACGCACTTTGAAAACGCAAACAGACCGCCTATCATTTCAAGCTAACCTAATCTTCCTTTGACACAAATCTATTAATCTTACATTCATACTTTTCCGTAACTACCGTACGTTTTCCGGGACGTAGTAGCGCGTGGATCATTCTGAACCTTCCTGAACATCAGAAAACGAGCAATTTCATTTTCTGAAAGCTCTTCTATCATTCATAAAAACGCTCAGAAATTTAGCCAACCACGTTATCGCATAAATATTACCCCAGGTCCGTAATACGAGAAATCGCCACACTTCTCGTTTCCTGGCAACGTTTCAACGGCACTTCAAAACATCCCAATCTCCGTGCCTGACAAGATTCACCCGCCTTCCGGCATTACCAAGAAAAACATACACAAAACCCGCTAAAAATGAATCCAACAATGTTAAGATCATCCTTCGCGTTCAATAAACCCACGCTCCACAGGAAGCGCGTCACTCATCCCCCTATTCTAGACCCAAGTCGCACTTCCCATTAACACGTTTGCCAAGCCACAGCGGGTGGAATGAATGCTTTGGACGAGTCGGTCGAAAACAACTCCAGAAATAAAAGATCATTGCGTGCCAAAAAATGAAGCTCGGTTCAACAACAACAACAACAAAAAAAACCCTCAACACGGGAGAATTCATCTTGTAAAAATCGAGGGCAATAATTACGCCGATCGTCAGCCGAAATACTCGCCCGTCTAAGCAGTCATATCGCTGAAACGCTCTGAATGACGGATTCGGATTGAAGAAAATGCCTCGCGAAACGAAACGAAAACACTGAAGCTTCCCGCCGTGGATTTTCCTTGAACAAGATAAAGTGCTTACCTCACGTTTTCATGTTTCTGTATGTAGATTTTATGGAACTGCCGTTCCACGGGGGATATAATGTCTTGCTTCATCTCCATTGCCACGTGCTGGGGCAAGACCGAAAGCAGCAACCGCTCCTGCGAAAATAAGAAGAAAGAAACGAATAAAACATGCCCTGACGTCGGGATGCGAGTCGAGTAATCTCTCATATCGCAGACAGGAAAAAAAGAAACTCCATGTCGAAAAAGTACACCCGAAATAATTTCGATCACCAAAGAAAATCACCTCATAATAAAACATGCTCTGACGTCGGGATGCGAGTCGAGTAATCTCTCATATCGCAGACAGGAAAAAAAGAAACTCCATGTCGAAAAAGTACACCCGAAATAATTTCGATCACCAAAGAAAATCACCTCAGAACAACTTTAAAAAAAATTACATCGAAATCAAACGCACACGGGATTCAGTGATTATATTCTCTGGCATCGAAAAGCAACAGGCGAACGGGAAACATCTCTTCTCTTCAAGCCACGTATTTCATCCTGGAATTTTAAATAGCTTTTCTCTTTCCATTCCTTTTACTTGAAGTGAGAGCAGATTATTGTCTCAAATTTTAAAAACGATGTGCGAATTCCAACATGCTTACGAGCTTATCCTTTCTTATTTGTGCATTTTTCAATGGAGATTGGAGCATAGACTAGGTTGTGGGTAAAATGTCCACAAAATGATGAATTGCTTGACCTGCTGTACAGTATTTAAATAATTTCAGGAACATATTATTTAAAAAAATATATGTGCCTGCAGGTCGCAAAATAATCACACACAATACGCAAACTTTTCACTGTACTGTATTGTAAATGCTTCGCAAACCCTTTGTCGCGAAATACTGCCCATCAGCAGCAAAAAATATAATATTCGCAGTTCAAGAAAGATGTCAACAATAGTGACAGATACGATAGTTTACCTTTAAAAAATTACATTCAATTATTCTAGCCACAAAAAATCTCTCGAAAACTCGCTGTAAAGCGTTTGGTTCTGTTGTAGTATGGCTCTTTATTAGTGGAGAGCTGTAATGAGCGGTCCTGCGTAAATTTTAGCGTATCTTTGTCTAACAATTACGACGTTGTCTCGTCTTTGTCATCTCAGTAACGCGCCGAAGGGTGCATAATATCATCCCTCATTTGCATATTTTGATCCTCAAAAATCGCCAACACGATTAGAAACGCTCATCAAGCCCGGATATGGTGCTCATGCGCCGCTTCGAAACCTCACTTAAGCAGTACGGTAATGCAAGTACAGTAATCATGCATCAAACCGTAGCTTACCGCCCCACCCGTAACACGTCATGATAATATACAGGGTGATTCAGGCGGTATTAGACGCACACTAAAGTGAATATTTAAGATGGTTACGAAAATGCAATATAATCATAAAAAATCGGGTCATGAGGAAAATGTTGAAGAAGGGGAGTTATTCTGGCATCATACGGACAACCATTCGTGTTTGGCGCCAGGAAAAAAAAAAGAGAAATATTTTCGGCATTTCCTGGACCGCTACTCGAAACTGGCACATGGACAGCGCAGGAGATTAGCGGAATTCGCAGGACAATGATTACTTCCAGAAATTAAAGAGATGAAAGAAAGCATCAAGGGATCTACAGGATAAAAAAAAATTTTCCGTCGAAGTAGTCAAGAAATGCAGTGAACAAATCATGTTGGAATCATACTTGCTTTCCGAAGGCCCAAACTCTTTCCAACCACAGATATTAGGCTTCATTGTGAACAACCCTACTAGGGGAAAAATGAAGCAACAGCGTGAAGTAAAGCTGCTTTTCGATCGATATTAATCTAGCATGTCATTGAGGATTTTTTTATGCCATTAATGTTTTGACGTATCGCGATTTTGAACCCTGTACTGAACTCGTACTTGAGGGACCCCTAAACTTGATACAGTAAATTTCCGAAAAACCCATGCTTCAATTAACCCGAGATGCAATTAATCGAGTCCTGTTTTCAATAATTGAGTGAAAATTACGCTGACTTTGAAATTCTGGTTGAAGTGATTTTAGTTTAATCTCTGATCCAGAAAAAACCACCCAAGCTAATTCCTTTCAAGATTAGCGGAAAATCGGGGCACGTTAATAAATATGTTTTTCAATTCTTCAATAGAGGTTTTCCTACATGTTCCAAGAACTGGTTCATAACATGAGGCATTAAAAAACATGTTTCCCAAAAAAAATGCATTGAAAACGAAAGCACAATTTCTGGCATTGAAAACTGGAAAAAGCTTTCCCACAATAACAACTCTTTATTCAAATTCAACTCTCCAATAAATGAAAGCACAAACTCCAGTATTTCAAACGAAAACGAAAGAGCCGTAAATGAACAACAAAAAACGGCATTACGCGTGTTTTATACGTATACATAATTGAAATTTGCAAGCTTCCAGAACCACTTACCTTCGATTCATAATTTGAGGCAGTGAGCAATAGGTTATTTAAAAATAAAAACTTGACTTGCTAGCGTCAGGCAGAGTTCGTTGTATGAATCATCTTGTAGGCGCGTGTGTGGGATGGTGGGACGTGATTTCTTTCGATGGGTTTGTGTGCTTTATAAAGCATCAATGTACAAATGACATCAAGGTAAATCTACCCTAAGAATCCCTCTAGTACACTCTAGAAGGCTGGGACTCCCGCAGCTTTACTATGGGTGGCGGCGTCACTAATTACCCTTTGCATGCTAAGCCGGGTTGAAAGTATTATGCCCGTGCACGTGTTCCTGAAGCCAGGCAAAACCAATCCCGAAAGATCGATGCACTCAGTCCCACAGGTTTCCCTCACGTGCGTTTTACCCAACAGACACGCCAGATATAAATCCCGCCCTTTCGTCGATGGCGATGTTCCTCGTCAAGAAGGACTGACTACTCAAGGTTCAAGAAATGCGACCCGAACTCTAGGTTGTAGGGGGGGATTGTGGTGATGGCTCGTCCGGGTTCGCAACGAAAGTGACGTGAAAGGAGATCTTTTCTTGTTCCCACACGACGGATTCCCACCGCGATTAACGGAGAATCGAGGCGGTGATCCACATTACCATTGTGAAGAGTATGACCTACTACTACCTGGACAAGGTTTCCCACTGGCACTGCGACACTAAAACGAGTTCTTCACTGCGGAATGCATTAAAAGGAAGATAATACTGTACCTCGAGGAACAACAGTCACATATTTTTACTTGACTAGACCTTTCGTTCATTGCGCTTTCATTTCCCACGTTATTTAACGTCGCTTCGAATTCACTTCGGATTCAGATTCAGCATTGAATTAGAACGGATAATTTCAGGAATCCGGAAATGGCCGTGATCCTTGAATAGAACATTATACCACAACATCTCCAGAATTCATCTCCAGCGCGACATGATTTTCTTTTTTTCATCTACGAGAGAAGAACAAAAGTTTGCGGTCCACTCCCACATAGAGCCACTTTTGTTTACAATTATTCTTCGGATCCAAAAAAAAAGGCTCATCAACAACTGAATCGAGAATTGGCCTTCAAAAAGAGTGCCTATTAAATGCTCCCTTCGCTTTTTTTTACCACACACGCATAGCATTAAGCAGCGAATAACTCCCAATATTGTATCATGCTCGACATAATCATGATTGTACGAAAAATACAATCGCTGGCGTTTTTCGAACATAAGGTAAGTATTTAAACGCGGAAGAAATTTCAAAAGATCAAATTAAAAAATTTTTAAATTATGTTCACCGCGATTAATTGTTTTTTTTTGGCATTCAAGATCTCTCGGAAGCATACCCGAATACTTCACCACGGCTAATCACATTAAAACTGTTGACGATTCCCCTCAAGTAGTTCCTCGTTCAAAAGAGTCATTCAAGGAATGCTTCATGAATTAAGCAGAGTAATAAAAACACTCCCTTGCAGTCTTTATTACTGTACTTCTCTTCGCTTTGAGCTGTAAGAACGACGTGAACATATATATTTTTTAAATCCCAACTTCTAATTAAACAGAAAATGGGCTACATCATGCTTTTACGAGAGATAAACAGGCGAATTCGCATCTCTTCCTCAATTTTATCGTCCTGTTCAAGTTTTGTTTTACACCACTCACGTGTGTAGAAAAAAATACCTGACAAGACTGAAGAGCAAGCGACGAAGAAAAAAAAAGTATCAAGGTGAACCGATTGAATTTCCGTTGCCTCGCAGCTTCATGAGAGATTATGAATGAAAAACCTTCCAACATCCCGCACTTCGAGAGAGATCGCGAACTTTCGCGTAACCCTTGTTAGATTCATGATGAGCCAACTTTTCCCATCCCAAGTTCGCCTATACTCAATCAGAAAAGACGATGTTCTGCTCCAGACAGCGTTTTCTTTCCCACGCACAAATAGGCAACCTTTAAAAAGAAATCTGGCTTTAGCTTAAACTGAAAGAGAACAGCATAAAATTTCCAAATGCACGGGGGGTCATTAGGACGAGTCTCGGACAAGTACAGACAATTTTCTCAAAATTGAGTTCCAACACTTTAAAAATAAAAATCAAGCCCTACGTACCCAAAACTTCGGAACTGTATTTCCGTTCGTGTGTGTCAATACGACATCCGCGTGTTCGTCATTTCAAGTCACACGTACTGAATAAGTACATCAACGAAGGCCACACGCGCACTCCCGGGATTCCGTATTTTCAAGTACTTGAAAGCTTGCGTTGATTAATCGAATGCCTTTCGGTGCCCAAAACGCTGCGTCTTGCTTCAGTAAATATTTTACGTGCTGTTTAGTGCTTTGACCTAGTCTAAACTGCAGCCACCTATTACTTAGTACTTAATTTCGCGTAGCTTTTAAAGCTTAATTTAGGAAGGAAGGACACGGGGACTTCGTGATCAACAGGAAAGTCTCTCACGCAAATTCGGGAGAATTGTTTTCGTTTTTCGAAAAATCTACAGTGAAAGTAACTGGCAAATGAAATACCTCCGGTCTGGAACAAAGAATCGAGAAGAAAAACAATAAAAAAGTTGATCAGAATTACAGTAATGAAAACTCTTTACGTCTTGTGCTTCTCTCTTGTAGGAGTCTTGAACAGTGGTTGGAAATAATTTTTGCGAAGTACTGTGATATATTTCGAGAACAATACTCCAAAAAATTCCGATTCCATTCCAATACAGTATTTGATAACTACTGTATAAGTATAAAATTAACAGAAAAAAAGAGAGTTGGAAGTAAGGTGTCAAAATCAAGTATACCTCTCATACTAGCATGTTTTATGAATTAGCCACACGCGTAAGTTATGAATCTCGAGTACCAAAAATATTTTAATAATCTGAAAAGTGCTTTGAAGGACTGCCGCTCAGAATTTCGGGTGCCCGACGAACTGAATTTCAATGTAAAATACTGAAATAATGTTGATCTACAATCCCTAAGCTTGAACTTTACCAAAAAATTAAATCGGGCGGATATCGCAGATTGAAGTTAGTTCTTCATCTTGAACAATTCATTAGTAAAAAAATGATTTTTTTTCGGATTTGGACGTAAGAATCAATGCTTTGATAGATTTATAATCAATGAAAGTTTTTGCATAATATTCCTTTCCGTCGAATGCGAAATATCCTATAAGCGATCGCACATAATGTGACCCACGCCAGGAATAATTCGGCCCATATTTCATCCTCCAAAAACTCTTTTCGTTCAAGTGCCAGCTACACGCGAGGGAAGAAAGCCTTGAAATATCTTCCTGGATGAAATTTCGATTTAAATTTGCGACGCAGAACGAAGTCATTTATAAAATGCACGACAAATCACGAAACTGGATCAGATTTGACGTCGGTGGATAATGAATCATGAATTAAAGCGCATCGAAAATTTCGAATTAAATCCTTCCTTCAACACAGCGACTTCGTGATCAACAGGAAAGTCTCTCACGCAAATTCGGGAGAATTGTTTTCGTTTTTCGAAAAATCTACATTGAAAGTAACTGGCAAACGAAATACCTCCTGTCTGGAGCAAAGAATCGAGAAGAAAAACAGTAAAAAAAAGTTGATCAGAATTACAGTAATGATAACTCTTTACGTCTTGTGCTTCTCTCTTGTAGGAGTCTTGAACAGTGGTTGGAAATAATTTTTGCGAAGTACTGTGATATATTTCGAGAACAATACTCCAGAAAATTCCGATTCCAACGGAACTTTTCCAATACAGTATTTGATAACTACTGTATAAGTATAAAATGAACAGAAAAAAAGAGAGTTGGAAGTAAGGTGTCAAAATCAAGTATACCTCTCATACTAGCATGTTTTATGAATTTGCCACACGCGTAAGTTATGAATCTCGAGTACCAAAAATATTTTAATGATCTGAAAAGTGCTTTGAAGGACTGCCGCTCAGAATTTCGGGTGCCCGACGAACTGAATTTCAATGTAAAATACTGAAATAATGTTGATCCACAATCCCTAAGCTTGAACTTTACCAAAAAATTAAATCGGGCGGATATCGCAGATTGAAGTTAGTTCTTCATCTTGAACAAATCATTAGTAAAAAAAATGATTTTTTTCGGATTTGGACGTAAGAATCAATGCTTTGATAGATTTATAATCAATGAAAGTTTTTGCATAATATTCCTTTCCGTCGAATGCGAAATATCCTATAAGCGATCGCACATGATGTGACCCACGCCAGGAATAATTCGGCCCATATTTCATCCTCCAAAAACTCTTTTCGTTCAAGTGCCAGCTACACGCGAGGGAAGAAAGCCTTGAAATATCTTCCTGGATGAAATTTCGATTTAAAAAAAAATGTTCTCAGATAAGATTCAAGAGACACGAAGTGACTTGAGCAGCGTCGTTTGTCCACGGGTTCTCAAGAAGATGTCTGAACTGAAGTCTCAGTTGCGCATAACCATCAAGGAAAGACACATTTCCCCATCTCTTTTTTTCTCTCCCTCTCTGCTCATTTGCCTCCCGATAACCCGGCCCAGCGGGGAAGAC
Source organism: Notodromas monacha (assembly GCA_905338405.1). Taxonomy (NCBI): domain Eukaryota; kingdom Metazoa; phylum Arthropoda; class Ostracoda; order Podocopida; family Cyprididae; genus Notodromas; species Notodromas monacha. The sequence continues at coordinate 195,173 of CAJPEX010000068.1, read as the reverse complement.
AAATCGTTCGAAATATTCTTCAAAACAATAACAGACCGCCCACGTTATGTCCGCCAACATTATAAATCTCTCCTGGCACCGTGTTACACAACACGCTGCTCGGTCGCGCGTGACAGTACCGACTTCGGGAAGTCATTTTTAAGAGAAAAAAAAAACTATTAGTACAGTGGTTGCTACGCAAGAAGACCTTCAAAGTCATGGAGAGTCACACGCCTGTGTTTTGCCAACCAAATACTCGAAAAAGATTTATGTAAAAACAAATGTTCGCATTGATACTGTCATCGAAACGTTATATTGTAACTTGCATCCAGCATTGGCGTGTTGGACGCGTCTTTCTTCTTCGAACAGGGTTGAGATTTTGGTCGAATGAAAATCGAAAACATTCCTCACAAACATCAATACTGTACAGTATATGGCTATAATGGATTGCCGTCTAAAGTTAATGTATCGAACAAAACATTTTAGAACTATCTGGTACCGCATTAAAAATAGGCAAAATCTATATAAACTATTTGAAATTGTTTAACCCAGTCAACTCTCGATTTAGAACCCCTTCCCCGATTTAGTGTCACCCGTACAACAAATTTCCCTGGAACAAATATCCTTATTCTCTGTTCGTACGGGAAATCCCGATGAAGGGCCAACTCTCAGGACCACAAATGTGTTGTCCTCAATGAAAAATTGGCCAAAATATAAGAATTAGGGGTATTTTCCACGGATATCACTGAGAAGCACCTGCTGAAGCTCAGGATAATTTTTAACCTCAACATAGCAACAAAAGAAACAATAATAATCATTTCACATTATCTTTGAATTGAGTGCTGTCATTGAAAGGTTGATACCGTACTAAACTTAAAAGAAACAGCTCTGCTCTTTGACTTCACACAATATGTACAAAAATTTAAAATACTCTCTTTCATTAAATGAATTGAAATTTCGGATAAAGAAGTTTGCCGTACTCAGATTATTCTTGACGACTTTCAGAGCCAGATATTCAAAATGGATGTATATACAAAATTCTCATCCATAATGTTCGATTAACAATGGTCTTTCAACATGTAACCATGATGAATTGTTCAAAATAAAAAAATTCTCTGCATAATTTGTATCATCACACATATGAGCTACTTTTATAGAAACAAAAATTTAATGTAAAATGTGGCATAAGTACAATAAACAAGCTCAATTTCCTGTAGTAGAAGCCCTCAAGCCCCCTTTACCTTCCTCTGATAAAATACCCCCAATCTAGTGCCACCCTGGCTGAGTAACAAGTGCCAGGAAAAATGATGGCACTGCACCCAGGTTTGACTGCACTTGCGAATGTTCTACTACTGGGACAGGAACTTCACCCATAATTTATATGGTGGAACAAAGAGGCTCGGCGACTCAAAGCGAGCTGTTATAACCTTGAAGAAATGTGATACACACCCAACTTCATTCAAGCATGAAATATAAATTTGTGAGTTTTCCTGCGTAGAAATTGCCTTCGTCTCGCTTAAACGCACTCGGAAATAAAACCCATCCGATTCCATGCGTAGAGAGACATTACATTTCCAAAGCACGATCCCACAACACGACGAACAGGCCCCTAAAGAGTGTGACGACGACAAGACAGACAGACAAACACGTCTCAGAAAATTACTAATTTCTCTGGATCCTGACCCCAGAAGTCAACGCTTCGCAACAGACAACGAGCNTCCATGATTTTACAGTCATCAGCACTTTTATGTACTTCACTCAGCCTTTTTTGTCGAAGTTAACCCACCCGTTTTACTGGGTAAACATCGAAGAAGGATGAACAATAAAATCGCAAGATACAGTACCTTAAACCCTAACTTTTGATCAGGTTTAGAACAACCCCAACAAATTCCCAGCCCGTTTGAATACGTAAGTTTTAATTCCCGCATACCTGAATCTAAAGCACCAAGGATACCTTCGAAGAGACCATTAAAACGAGCTATTTCGATCACGAAAAAAGGATTCACTGAAACATCATGCGGCAGCAACGTGGCCAAGGTTTCATTACGTGGATTCGAGAAAACATAATAATGAGCTGCAGGAAACATTATGCTGAACGTAACAAATGCCCCGTCCGTAAACATGAATTAAATTACGAGATACAATCATGGTCGGTTTATAAAATGAAATTGCTTTTATTTCTGTGCTTGACAAGTGAGCGAGTTGTTCAACTGAAAGGCATTGCTGCGAGTGTCAGCCAATTGTGCAATGACCAACTGAACGTTTCACATCTAACTTTCAATTTGTTTGTTTCACAAGGCGGTGAAATCCCAATAGTATATCCTCTAAAATGTGTAACTTCGGGTGTTCCGTAAGGCTGTAACTGAGAAGCCCAACCCCTACCACTGACCGAGTGCTAACATTAATAAACCCCGCACAAAAACGATGAAAAATACCAAATGTAGTCATCATCGTTTCTAGAAAATGATTCCAGACATTCACCAAGTGCTTACTTCTCCGAGACACTAAATTGTGTGGCACTAAATTTGACTTCGCGCTTAGTTGTCCGGAAAGCTCAGTGGAGTGACGCACAGTTAGGTGGTCACAGTATTTCTTGACAATAACAAAAAAATAACGAAATGTTGTCAGCAGATGGCAAGTAGATGGACAGACACAGCTTTCGCTTTCCAACCATATCCGAAACGCTCTTCCCTCGATCCGACACCGCTGTTCCGTAAATCCGCCCGACGCTGACTCACCGCAGCGACGCTGAGTGAGCAACAGCGCGGTTAATGCGAGAAATCCATCCCGATACCCGTCGACCGCAGCTCGAAACGAATCAGACTACAGTACATACTGTACAACATAAGCAACGGACTAACACAAAAGAAAGTAAACAAAAAAAACAGGACAAGAATCATGATTACACGAAATAATGGTGAAAAAAGGCGAGGATCGGCAGCCGACCACCGACATTTTCGGAATCATTGGGTCACGCCAGGTTTCTTTATATTTTTTTTCATAGGAAAAATCACGCAATCTTTTAGTATAAGTACTGTACGGTGCAAAAGTTTATAGCAATTTCCGGCCCAGCCATTTCACACTGAAAATAATATCGCGCCTGGAACTTTTAATGCTGCTCAGAATGTGGAATATCTTGGTAAAATATTCAATCAAGCTTCACACGGGACCCGCGTATCAGTCAATATCAAATACTGAAGTCCAATACCCCTTTAACGTGTTCATTGAAGTGCGTTCCTCCGTTATCATCTTCAGCAAAACATCTCGCTAAGAATGTCATTCATTTATTTTGTATCGCTGAAGATGGGGATCTTTTGCCCTTTTATCAGCATTGTACCACTTTCAATCCTGCACATGCTTGCGAATGACCCCTTAAATACCATGTACTGTGCTGTACAGCCACCCTTGAACTTGAATGAAGAAAAAAAGCAGCTCGTGACTGATTCAAAATTTAGAACAAAAGCATGTCAACTCAAACGACTGCGTTTCCATAATTATTCGGATAGATACGCTTCTCATATTTAATGACTTACGCTTCTTATATTAAATGACGTATCATAGTTTCATATCGTACATTTATCATGGTCTTAGATTCACAGCTTCGGCGTTCGATCGCTGGTGGCCGACGTGAAATAGTAGATGATATAATCACAGAATAAATTGAACAATTCTAATGACATTTCATTTTCTAGGCCGGAAGAGTTATACTCTAATACTCATTTACAATATTTTCAAATTTCAGCAGTAATCAGCTGTAAACTAAATCCTTTTCAGAATGCAGAAAACCCACGAATAGAAGAAACCAAATGAGATAACAGCATACCTGGAATTCTCAGGAAAAAAACTGCTTAGTATTACTGTATATTTCTATAACTCGATGTTTCTTCCTGATATACATTTTTTTTTCTCAATCATATCGGCGTTCCAACCCCCCTCCCCCCACGTCATCCACTTCCATTCCACCTACGCACGATTTCTTCCAAATCCTGGTGACACAATGGAAAAAAATTGCCGCACCATTTGACAAGGGTCCTCGAACCACCGTTTGAAAGCCCTCTTTCCAGATTCTAGGCCTGGGGGGATCAGGGTTGCTAGCGTAGCTGCAACGGGAATGATAAACCTTTTCCTGAAAACCAACGCCCAAGCCCACACGTCGACCAAGTTCTCTTGCAGTGCCCAACCCATAAGTGACCTGCCCGTCCCAGCTCCTTTCACTGCCCGACACATCATCGGGGTCAAAGCGGAAGTTACCCAGGGGCATCCCACGTCCTGCTCAGCAGGGATGATCAATGCAACACGGGTTCGCCTCGCAGTTCCAGCTAACATGGGTCCATGACAAATGTCGACCCCGATCACAACTATGATTCACAATAATTATAGAAATGGTTTGCAGAAGCGAATTGACCTAAGGCAGATTGGATACGCAGTCGAGTTTTTGAAAAAGAATATTCGCGTGGACAATTTCGGTACAATATAGGAATCATACTCGAATACTGCACTGTACAGTGTACTAAGCTTGAAACGTTCCGAAGTACTGTACTTCCAATTCCGCAGTTGTCCGTTAAAAATTTCTGAGTAATCGTTGATTCAGGTACTGTAAAACCAAAAAATTGCAATTATTTCGGCAGTTCGTTGCAGTACCTTTAAACTATCATTCGTGAGTTCTGCGGGTCACGATAAAAAACAATGGATAATAGGAAAATAAAATTTGTCAGCGCCTTTCGGCCCAGTGGCACGTTTTTCGAGCTTGCTCTCACAGTACTCACCAATAGAATTTACTGAAATCGGAGAGTCCAGATTCCGGTAATGATTTGCATACTCGTTTGCGCTTTCTGTGTCATCAATTACGGCCCTTCCCAATGTAAAGTACTGTACTTGGCCTTTAAAAACGCTGCTTTGAACTACATCACCTTGCTGACGTCGTATTCATAATTTTCTTTTACATAACTCATGTGCAGTATCCAACTTATATATTTCAAGAATGTTTCGAGAATACTTCTCATAACACTTGAAAAATGATTCCTCCACATAAACCATTCAGTTGTGCTTGAGAGAACATCTGGTAGAATTCTGGATTTAAAAACATCTATACGAAGTTGAATACCGGAAAACACACACGCTGGGAGATGTTCCTGGAAATTGTAATTCTTCCGAACAGGAAATTGGCTATGAAACAGCAACCCAGTGAAGATTTTCATAGGATCAAAATCGCAGAAATAAATATGCTGCACATTTACAGTATTTCATAACGTACACATGTAAAAAATATTATATAATTTATTCCAAAGATTTGATCCTTTTTGCTCGTCACAGCGGGAATTATATTGTTAGTTATTTTTTTAACCCGCGCGCTGTGATGGAACAGTGCACAATTTAAAGATCAAATGAAAATATCCATAATGTAAAATGCAGGGTTTCAAGGAAGCCCGACGAGGACCTATTGCCTCACAGATGATTCAAGATCCAAGAAAGAGAGAGATGAAATTCTTTGGATGCCAAGCTCAGTTTCGAAACAAGGCACCGACGTAACAAAAATGAAATTCTAGATAGAAGAAGAAACGAGAGAGATGACGCACGTCAACATCAGGCTTCATCCAGGATAAAGTTTCTCAAGGATTTAAAGCCAGTCGGAAAACATCCTCGCATCAGATAGACTTCAATGCGGACAACATTTTCCTTTTCATTTCAAAATTAAAACAAAAGACATCAACTAATACGCAGCGGTTTACATTATTCTGCTTCACGAATTCAAAAATACAAACCTTTGATTTAAAGTTTACAAGTTATCATTCAAATTGTGTTTCGAATCACCTGACTGACATCGAAATGACATTTCTGAAATATGGGGGGGGGGGGAAATCCAATAGTTGAGACTTGAGTTTTTGCAGTTCAGAAAATCGCTCATGCACGCACTTCGGTGGAAGTTTCGCTTTACTGGGTGGAGGCGGACGAATGTTACCACAAAAAAATGTCGGACACATGGAAGTAAATTACTCCCCTTACCTGACATAACCAAAGAAAATTTTATGTGCAAAAAAACGTACACTTCCCCTCTTTCTCAAGTGCATGCAAAAGCAAATTTGGCACAGCGCCTCTCCTAAAGTAAGTACATGCTCTCTCGGTTCTCGTCCACGACCTAATTTCAGCAACAAAAAAAGTTTATTTTGCTCGAAGACAGAACGTTCAACGAGAAGCATTGAAAATTGAACTCAGCACCTCACTTCAGACGCATCTATTTCAACATTAACCAGACAAATCACTAAAATCGAACGAAAACAACATTTAACAGAAATGCACCATAACTTCTGTTATTCGGGCTCCGATGAATCGCGTTTGGACTGGATTTCATTTCATTGTGAGCCCGAACAATACGGACAGTAATTTCGTTACTTGACATTTCCCCAGGCTATTAACAAATCATCTCGGCAACGGGACTACAAAATGTTCACGAATGTCGGAAATGCCAGGTCATAAATGTGTATCTCCTCATCAAGAACTTTAACTATTACAGTATTAGAAGTCAAATATCCGGGCAGGGGAATTCCTTCATAATCCTGGGTAAGTTTCATGGCGCAGTTGAAGTACAGTATTTTAACAAAAGCAGTTCGACTTTGAATGGAGAGGAACAAAAAAAATATTGTTAGATAACTAAAGTCAGGACAGACAGATAAGCGAGTATTAACCTTGACGCCAGAAAATGCACATGAAAACTTGATACTGTATTCACAATTTTTACTCATGGAAACACGGACGGAAGCAATGCATAAAAATATTTGCGGGCTGTCGAAGTTCCATTTTCCACGCTTCAAACGCCCGAGTCACCGTTATCGAATCCTACGCGAGCATGCACACTTGCCCATGTCAATTTATCGCAGGAACCCGCGGGATCAAGTACAGTACAGAACTGCATCAGGTAAAAAGCCCCCCCCCCCCCCCTCCCCGAAATTACTTCCGTATTCCGTATCCAAGGAATTCCATCATCGCCGTACACGGGGATCTCAGAGTGCATGAATACCAAATGCATCATCTCGATTCCTGCCCACGTGTAGCGAGCGAGCGGGGAAAGCGAAACGCGGACAGGAAGCTCCAGAGACCTTCATCGGAGCTCCCCCCAAAGGAAATTTCCAAAACAAGTCTGACCCCCGCAACCCCTCTGAAAGATTCCCAGCGCGGAGGAGCCATGAAACTTCAATTTAGGACCGACTGAAAACCCCCCTCTCGATTTTCCTAATTAAGTGCGAAGGTGCTTCGCAAGAGAAACGACTGGGTGAATAATTCATGAAGCAATAAAACCGACGATAAGACTCGGTTACGCGAGTCGTAGACCCAATTCTAAGGAGCCTCGAAAACCGCCCTCATTCGTTTCCCCCTGAGGTAATTAGTGGCCCGGTCAATCGACACTCGCTACAAGGCGGGGGCTCATTTCGTCACCACTAGCGGTACAAAGCTGACTCCTCAATCATCGTGGGCTCTGGATACAGTTCCATTCATTCAATTTTAACAGGGCTCCATAGATAGCTTGACCTCTTCACACTGTAGTTGAAAGGAATACCATTGACGTTCCCCGGCTATGAATCACTGTCCAAGATTATTTCGGGCTTCAATGGTGTTTAACATCTTCCTTACACGCAATCAAGAGCTGAATCCATCATCACGCGTCACATACCTCTCGAAATCTTGTTTTCTCACTAAATAAAATAGGGGTCTCCGTTACAGAAATAATTGTCCAAGAAAATGGCCTAGGGCTTATTATAATCGTGTCATGCATTCAGATGAAAAGACAAAAAATTATAAAATTTGGTGGTACCGGTACCATTCTGTGGAAACCGAGGAAGATCATACTGGAAAGAATTGAGGCATACAACAAAATGGATTCAACGAATGCCTCCAAGAATTATGCTCTTGATCATGTTGAGGTGAGACTTTGAGGTTCAGTGTTTCATTCAATATGAAGTCTGGAAATCGTCATCGGGCGGTGGGGATTTTGTAAGACTACGTCTTATTCTCGAGAGAACGGTGTTTTTTTTCATTTCGGGATAATATAAGAACAAGTCCAATTAATGACAACCATGGAATTTGATCCAATCAGATTATGTATTTTCTACAGCTGACTTGCGTGGCCAGCGCAAAGCGAATAATTGAGAATAATTCTTCAGGAAAATTGCACAATTATTGCTTCACAATTATCAACAAAGAGGTGGCCAATCACGACCCGTTAGTACCAGTTACCAGAGATCAATTAATAATATAACAGAAGTACTGGTCAACATGATAAAATCTGATTACGCAACAGACAAAAATAACTTTCGATATTTCAACATCCCTCCATAATTTCGTCAGAATCTCGTTCAGTGTTTCATAGTAAGGAAACTGACCCCTGACCAAAACACAGATCAGATTAACGCTGAATTTGTCGATTGCTTGCTTGATTGAGTTTTCAAAAGAGCATAGGAAAAAAATTGAGCAAAATATTCAACATGTAGTAAAAATTAAGGGCAAAGTACTGAAGTTCAAGAAAGCAAATAGCTCGATACAAAACGTCTCCACTCGTGTTTGCCTTCACTTCCTTCGGCGTTTTCCAAATCCATAAACTTGTAGCATTTTGAATCTGTAAATCATTACCTAGAATAAAGTTTTTTTCTGTATTCCTGCTGGTGCCAACAATTCTTCGCACATGCTTCCTTTCATCATTATTCAAAAACTATATTCGTCAAGTTCTCGCGAAAAAGTATTTCGCTTTCGGCATCAATTTTTTTCGTTCAGCTGCGTGGAAGAACATTTCTTGAATCAAAGTAATACAGTAATGTATATATATATACTGTACTGGATATTCGAATTTTAGTGTTTTCAGCGATCGGCTCCGGCGACTTGCGTCTCAAAAACGTATGAAACCTCTCTCGAATGCAAAATCGAGAAGAGGAAAGGATCTCTTGATTTTTTTCAAACTCCGCCGTCAACAAACAGCAGGTTCATACAAATAAAACCGTTTCTGACAGTTCTTAGGCGTTCTGATCCATACTCAGGCTCAATCGAATTTCCACACGCTGCGTGGCAAAAGGAAAAGCTAGCTTGAAAGCCTCGAGGTGTGAATTCCTCATCGGGACCCAAGACAAGCCGACAGACATGTTATTTCTGGCCATCATGTTTAAAACACAGCTGCTCCACGCAACCCCACGGTTCAACAAACCCTGCCCTCCATTCAGTCAGTCACACATACACGAACACGGGTTCAGCCCCCAAACGAAAGGGATTCACGCCATCTTGCAATCGCAAGTAACCCCCATCCCCCTTGGTCCCCAAATGGCAGGGGGGAGTAAAGTTTGACCGAACAAGCTAGTGAAACACGCTGTTCCCCAGGACCCTTTTTTACGGCCCCTTATTTCAGCATATCCACCGGCTGGCTGGCTGGGCTGAAAGAACTGTTGCTCGGTATAATTTCCATGCAAAGAAACCGTAGCCCCCCCACACACACACAATTGAAGACAACAACAGAAAAGAAAAAAACCATCGGGGAACATGTGATGGCGTGGGGAAGATGGCGTAATGTGACTCCTTTGTGAACTCGATGCACGCACCAACCGCGCTTTACATTTCCCGGGACTGATCCCTTCTCTTTGTCTTTTCATTCTACTAAAGTACAGTACAGTATTCTGCATAGCGTATCTTTAGCTTCCGATGAAAATGATTTCGCTTTGCTAAACTTACGAGGAGCTAAAATTATGCACAGTAGAACATTCAAAAATTCTGAACAGGTGTTTTATTCTACAATATCTGAAAGAAAATTGAAAAACGACAATACGGAGTCGAAATACTGACATATTTACAGGACAAATTTATTTTCAAAAAGGCCATAAAAAGCAATCGGACAGATTAGCATCAACCTAATCGGATATACAACAGGGAAAAATTAAAAAAAATTAGTGTTCAAAACATACAACGCGGCACTTCCGGGATATTAATTCATCGGTTTCCACACAAAAACCCTACATAGAAACGTAAAAAACGCTTGCATTTATAATATAAAAAAAACAGACTAATTTAAACCTTCTAATGCCCAGTTTGATGAGACGAATTCATGGAAGATGAAATTACTTTCGGGCCGTCCATCAACGCTTCAAGTCTTGAACTCAAGCTAGACTCAACCTCCAGAAATAAACTTGAATACCAGCATGGAAAGCAGACAATTTGAACATAAAGTCAAGATGATTCAGCCTCAGGCGAAGCTCAACTACTTACTTTGAACATCAATTTTTGACGTCTTATTTTCTGAGGACGATTTTAAACTCTGGATAAAATGTCGGCCCACGAAGAAAATAGAAGAACCTCAGGTGTGCTTTTGTTGAGTATAGCAGGAAATTTTAGGTTCGGCTTTGTAAAGGGAATACAGAAGTTGAATATATAAGTGAAGAACTGATCGAATTCAAGATAAGAAGGGGTTGGAAGTACAGAAGCGGTCAATTGCCACACACATTATAAGAGTTCAACGTTTCGAAGACATTACAGCATTTAGACATTTTTCAAAAGTGACGGAAGGCCCTGCTCTGAAAACCCTCTTTAAAAAAACTTTCTTGAATTATAAATTTTTCAAAAGTGACAATGGATGTGGAAGTTTCTCTAGTAGCCCTTGGAAGCCAATTTAAGAGCAGGCAGTTGCTGGAGCGAGAACCACAATGGAATACAATTCTTGGCAAATTAAGAGGGAATTTCTCACGTCTCGTGATTGATTCCACGATAGTTCGGAGGATTCTGACTCAGAAACTTAGGTACCCCAAGAAGTTACTATCGAGGCACGAACAAAACTTGGAAACCTGTTAACCAAAGTGTATTCCTGATTTGCTGACGAGGCTGTGACAAGTACTCCACTTGCTGATCCATACCAAGTAAAACTCGCCGGAAGTGCCGGGCAGCGTATTGTTAACCAGGGGAATATTTTTAGCTCATGGGAGAATTTCGGCGGAAAATGTCTGGCTTCGAAAGGCAAAAACGTGGGTACAGTTCTATAAGCATTATTGATTTTAGTCGTTCGACAGCAGATCAGCTTTTTCAAGTTCAACCCTGGCATTTAACTGATCTCGAAAATTTGCAGACCGCCGCGCCAAAGACACGAACTGGATATCACGCAACGAAAAGAGCTTGAGAATTGCGTGAGCAGGAACAATTTTTTCCACAGTCGCGGGCGATTTGGACGGGGGGGGGGGATAATATACGAGTCTAACACAAGAAACGAAAAAATCTAATGAATCCCGTGAAGACGTTCATTCGTTGAATGCAGAGAATAAACACATATCTGCGCCATGCGTGACAAAGCACGACTTGGAGAACAGCGAGACGAACTATTTTTAAAACGGACGGTTGCCGTCAAGACTCCAAAGAGCACACGGCTCGACAGCGCTGAAGCTTCCCAGACAGTCGACACGGGATTCAAGACAGCATTCGTATTTTGACATAAACGAACACGCTTTAACCTTTACTTCGCTCAATTTGTAATACATCTGTTGAACAAACACGACCATTTCATTTTCTATCCACAGCGGATGGATGCCATGGTGCTACCTCCAGAAATGAGGTGAACTCTTGAAGCTGTTATACAGTAGTACGTGACCGACAACGATACATTCGCTGCAGCTTGTGACCGACCCAACTCAAAAATATTAGTGTGTTCCAGTTACGTGAAAAAAAGAGATAAATCCTCACCTACTGCAGTTGGAAAATAATGATGAAAGAATGGTTTGCAATATGAACTAACATCTGAAGAATCTTACGTACGTTACAATTCATACAAATTAATTTTAGCATCAAAAAGAAGTGCTGGTACTGTAATATATAAAATGAGCAATACTAAGATGAGCGATGAAGTCAAATTCGGGCAGCAAGAAACATTTTCGTAAATTATGAGGCAGTATGAGAAAATATGTGCACTTTTTGCTATTGGTGTTCCGGCAATTTTGAAAAAAAATAAACTCCCAAATTCAGACAATATTTCTCTTTTTCAAAAAATTAGACGCGCTTGGTCACAGTTTCTTGGATCGTTCATCTTATGTTCATATTAACATCGGTAATGCACTCATTAAAAAATTTTTTTAACGAGACGTGTTACCTTCTCATCTAGAAATATTTCGCTTTCCAGAAAAAAATAACACCCCGAAGGCGGTTGATTTTATTGGTTTCTTACACATGAAAAAAATGCTGGCGGAAAAATGAAAGCTGAAGCTCGGCGTCTGGAAAATTCCAGATGCTTTGGCACGGAGTACCTAAATAATTACGGCATAAAGTTTCACGCGGAAGTCGATGGTCCTTTGAAAAAAAAAAGTCAGTTCTAATTTTTGTTCCATGGAGGATTCCTTCCATCTGGTACTCCCCTTCTCGTTTCCAAGTGCTTGGACCACAAGCCAGGAAAATGTCAACGAGTAATGGAACGCGGTATTTCTCTTGATCCATTTAGTCATACGGCTTCAGAGTTCGGACTTTAACAACCGGAGTCCCGTTTTTATACCCTACTTCAAAACGATTTTTCGCTATAAACCCGAGCATTTTCGAATAAGATACGTTGAAAATACACGCACAGAGAGCAAGTGCTTTGGTTTGAAAGGAGAATATCCATGCCGAGAACGAAAATATTTCTCACAATCAAAAGGAACCCCGGCGGAAGTCACCAAATTGACCATGATTCGCGAGGACAATATTCCTTACTGAGATGGGCATTGTTACGCGGCCATCAGGGAAATGACCGAAGTCTTCGTTCCCACGCGTCAGTCGCACTGGATCCAGCTGCTTGATGCATAGCTGAATTTTTACCACTTTTTCAACTCACGCTGTTACCATCGAAAATTAGTCGGTTCAGAAATATTACCTCAGGTTTTACTTCAGTAAAAAAAAACTTGAAAAATAGTGCACAATAGTCGAAACACCGGCAATGATAAACATGGATACATCCTTTCCGCGAATGTAAGTTCATACAAGTATATTTTCAATCCTTTTTTTCATTTCAGAACATTCTGCAATACGGCGACAAACAGGTTAATCTGCATTAAAAAAAAAAAAGAAACTGTGGCATAACGGAACCTTGAGGAATTCCCCATTTTCTTCTTGCGGTTTTTCTCACAACACATTAAGCGAGACAGTCATTGGAATGTATTCATACCACACAATCATGAGCAATCTTCCACATGAACGCAAAAAAACTTGTTTATAGTACTGTACAGTACTTTCTGCAATCCAATATCATTATTGCACAGGAGAATAATGCTTGAGTTAGCCGTATGCCATTACACTTGGACTCGCACAAAACAGTTAAAATCCAGATAATATGGGTTTGGAACGCCTTGACGTGCCCTGCTCCAACCAATAATTTGACCAGATTGATGGACTACGGTATTAATTTAGGGACGAATATGCAGTAGAGTACAGTACTTAGAATCTCAAAAAAGAAGAACTCGAGAGGAATGACTGATCTCGGATACGATGTGACAGGAACTTTTCTGAAAACAGTGCAGTACTTCAGAAAATAATCATTGAAAACCCGTAAAGCACTCAAATTTAACAACGGCGATGCACTAGAGGGAATAAGGTAACACAGACTCACCAGTTTGTCATTTTCTTCCTCCATTTCCAAGCGCGCTGCAATACAATTGCGAGTGTCCAAAAAAGCTCTTCGTTGAGCTCGCTCAGTCAGTTGATGGATAAAAACGCCCGCAATATTAACCGCAAGATAAAGCAATCCATTGGAAACCAGCTAAAAAAAAGTTGAAGCACGCGCTGAAGTGAGTATTTTGCTTGAGGTGATGGAGAAAAAAATCTCTACCTGTTGCCAACGCAGCAAAGTGAAGAGGGGATCCGAGCAGATCAATGCCACAATAATTTGTGAAAGTGGCAGGACAAGTCCGACTCCGATCGCTAAAGCGAGTTTCAGCGGGAGAAGAGTGTAAACTAGGAAGACGACGAACATAACGTGCCAGACGCCATCTCCGCCAACATTCACAGCCCCATTCGACGCTATGTGCCTTCCAATTCCAAAATCAGTTGGGAAGTACACGACGCAGAACGTAACAAGAAATGTCACTATCACATAGCAGATCCATAAAAGCTGCGAATCACGCATCCACCGTGTGTTGATGTAGATAAGGATGCACGCGAAGCAGGCAAAATGCACGAGTAGGTAAACTCCGTCCGCGGTGAACCGCTTTGTATACAAGAAAGTAAGGATCGCCAGAATCGCTGTAAGCATAGTGAGCAAGGCAATGGCACTGGCCACTGAAACGTGTTGAAGCTTGAAGATGTATCGCTGAAATAGCCGCTCCAGTTCGTCATTTTCGAATCGCCGCCGGTTGAGTAGTCTCGAGAAGACGACCTTCCGATGCGACGTCATGGCTTTCACGCTGTGATCCATGGCTTCCCGCAAGAATTAGACTACACCAGGCATTCAAGACGTACGGACACTGAACACGAAGGAACCACGGATGGAGAGCAGAAGCTCCCGTTCCAAATACCGATTTTGGAGTTTTTTCCACGCACAAAAATCAACACACATTCACCCGGAGCGAAGACTCACGCACTAACACAAACGTCGACATTATCGAGGCTGCTCGATCGATCGACAAGTGGAAACACGGAAAACCAACACATACATACTGTGCAAGAAGACGTAAGATAAAATTAGTTGAAAAAATAACAATTCACAGCTTCGCCTCCGATTGAAATTCGTGCGGCTTGTATATCCGCGAAAAGTCCGTTTCACCGGCTAAGCGAGACAAACGCGCTTCGTAGAGTCGACCTCCCCAGACCCCAACGCCACTGGTACTGAAGAAAGTCAAGGGGCGGCAGAACAAATCCAACTCTAAGCAAACGATCCAGCCAAACGGCTGTATTCCTTCTCACGCGTGTGGGTTGGTTGACTGGATTTCACGAGTGAAACCGTCTGCACTACTGTATCATACTGTACATTACATCCGTCCAAAACATTTTCGTTCACTGGACAAGAAAATACAGTATGGTATTTGTTTCAATACAGTTGGGACTCCTGGGAGCCTTTTCGCCAATTCATTGAGATTATTTTTAAATAACACTGTACTGTACAAATAAGGTTAAAGAAAAAAATTTTAGAAGAGAGGTTTTTTCAATGTTCACCATGGGTTTTGTCTATGTTGTAAGATGACATATTATATTCATCTCGGCGGAAGTGAAAAATAATGCGATCAGCGTAGACATTTTGGGACTTGGAAATTCTCCAGATATTTACAGACTTATGATCGAAACAAAATACTGTAGAATCATAGAGCTTATTTTGGACAACCGTTCTGAAAATTGTCTTCTATCAAATATAAATCCTGCGGCTCATAAAAAATTACAATGTTAGATCATATACAACATTGATTTGCGTACCATATGAATATACAGTAGTACAGCCGATTTATTACAAACAGCATGCTCGTCGTACTTGGAAAAATGAACAATTGCTTGATGAGTATTATTGAAAATGATAGGTACTAATAGTTAAAAGAAAAGTCAGCTCACACGACGTGATTCGATCAAAATTTAGCCGTAGTCAAACTTAGTCACGAAAATAATGAGATTATTCGATGATTATTTTGTTTTTTCGAAGAACAGTACTGTAATTTCATACAAATTGATATACTGTACTGTACAATATTGAAGTTCTTATCCCATCTGTAGTCCGTGCATCTCTTCATAGCTGTGAAGCTTGGAAAAGCTTCAAGTAGATGTCGGGTGTGTAAAAACCCGCTTCACAGGTTTTGTACAGCTCGTCTATGAACCATTGAGTGAAACGCGAACATTGTTTACAAAGATACAAAACCTGATGATTTCCGTGGATTGTTCGAGTTAGCTGAACCTATGAGCATGAATGTTCTAAATTGTATAATTTTTCAGATTATCCTTTCAAGCACAGCAGAAGAGAAAATAACAAACTGATGTCTGTCCCCCCGTTTTTGGAATACCGTACATGTACAGTTTTTATCTAAAAATCCAGTCTGAAGAACCAAAATTAGCAGCAGCTATTCCGGAATCCCCGCGCATCTGAATTTCTTGTTTAAAATCTTGTATAAAAAAAGTACTGTCTTGCAGTTTCTTTCAATAAACGTGACATTTTGTGCTAAAAAAAATGTAAGGTAAATTGCGTGTCGAGAATAAATGTGAAGAAAGAAGTCTTTCTATGTGGCTCCTTATGTAACGATTTTGTTCCTCCTTCGTTCCATTAGATATTGGACGATCTATTTTTATGCATCCCAAAGAAGGCCATTTTTGTCTCCATCCTTTCCAATGTAACAGTCTTCAAAGGATCCGAACATTGTCGTCGGGAAAATTTAATGATTTTTTTTTTCCTGTTCGTTGGCCTTCCCCGACACTTGTATTTGACACGACTTACTTAATTATTCAACAGCTGTTCATATTTCTCCGAAATATCCATTTGATTTTTCATTGTTGTCGAGCGTGAATCCGCGACTTTTGATGCTTAGTTTGCCACAAAGATTAATATAAAATGAGTACAAAAAAAGCAGGACCCTCAAACGCACGCAAACGAATCTATACTTTTCTTTGCGGAATTTTAAACATCGAACCATCTAGAAATATGTAAGGAGGTAAAAAAAAAAAAAAAGAATTCGGCGTGTTTTCTCCTTTCGCAAAAAATTAGGCGTACCTCGTCTTCGCAATCTTTTCTTGATGAGAGAATTAAGCAAAGCGTTATATTGTACTTGAGCAACTACAAAGGACACATGTGCCATTCAAGGCATAACCTTGGCGACGTTTGCCCTTCATGTTTCCCTTTCAAGTAAATCCGCGCTTAATTTTTTTTTTTAATCGCCTCAGAAAGCGAAGAATTGCTTCAAGAGAAATGTCATGCTTCTTTAATCTCCTTGTTTGAGGCAGGCATCTGTTCAACGAATGCAACCGGATATCCTTGGAGGCTTTCGTCGGGGTCCCTCAAAAAGTGTGTTAATTCACGAAATTCTTTGTGTAATTGTCTATTTAAAAAAATCTCGAATTCAAAGAATTCCTGCACAGATGATCGCTTATGAAGAGCATTAGTTTACCAGTACTATTCATCTGCTAAATTACGGCAAAAAGGGTGACTTATTGTATCTTTACCAATATGTTTGTGTGATCACATTATCTGTGAGTGAATTTAAATTCGTAGAACGTAATCAGCAGTCATCAATTCTGGAAAAAGAAAGGGTTTTCTGGTTTTCGAAAAGATTCAGCAGTTTAAAATGTCAGACAGCTAAAATTTTTGAAGTACTGTACTGTAGAAGTTTTTGGAAAGGGTATTCTGCGAGGCTGATCGAAATAAATATTTGGCAGATTTGCTAAATCGATAAACATTCTACGCATTTAAGCGATTCGAATCTAAACGATGAATCTGCACGACAAAACATGGAACTCATTTCCATTTTTGCTCGACGAATGCTATTCTACAAAGCAAATCGAATACATAATTAGGCCGTTTTTTTTTTCTTGCTGCTATATTAGATAAACTGTACATTCTAAACGTAAGAAGAGGTAGGGCTAGTGTATTACCTTGAAAATATAAAATTAAGCGTCATTCAATTTTCTGATCGACGCATGTTCAATTTCAGGCCCAGTTTTTTACTACTGTATACAGTATGTATTTCCATTATATTGCTATATTGGGGAGACCGTTTTAAAAATCATCAAGTACTGATGATTATACAAGTACTGTATATGCAGCAGAGGCTTCCCGGCCTGATGGAGGGTGTTCAGAAAGCGGTTATTCTACTGCCAGACGAATTTAAATTATTTTTAAAGTTTACACGTAAAACGGGATGCAACTAAATTGTTTTTCTTTGTTCGCCGAGAGGCTAAGTAGAAGAAGAATAATTACAGCAATGGCAGTATTAATCACGCACACCTTCGTGGAACGATCAAACTGAAAAGATAATTTGTGTTTCATATTTTCATAAAACACAAATCAATTGATATTATTCAAAAGTCGATCTTCAATGGATTTCCGCATACTTTTTCGCTATCCAAACGATTCATGAACTTGAAAAGAGCACTATATGCTGTTTAATAATTTAGAATCGAAATACTGTAATTGTAGTTTCCGAGCTTTTTGATCGATGAAGCGTGTTGTACACACTTGCACAGTATGGTATTTTATACATGTGTATCCAAGAATTTTCTCAAATATCCTTTCCATACCCTGACCCAGCATTAATCTGGCCGTTTGAAGTGTTCCTTGCCTTGGGTAGCACTTACGGGTTCTTTTGATTTTCGGGTCTACGAATGCTTCAAGAGCTGGGAAGACTAATTTCCCCAGGAAATATTTATGTGACCCGTCTCCAGTTCATGAGCCTTTTTTTGTTTTGTTGCTTTTTATTCTTTCAGATCCCGAACCATCAGGTCCATCATGCATCGAGAAGACAGCGTTCTTTCATGCAGTTCTGAATCTTCTTTATTTTTTATTTATTCATATTTTTCTTTCTACCTTATGTATCCCTCATTTCTTCTTCGATCCTCGTGTTATTTTCCCTTCGATAGCCGATCAATAAAGCCAGCATCTCAAAAATAAAGATTAAAGGTTTTCTTGGCCGAGGTCAGATGAACCGTTAATGAACGCGATACTAGGGCAAGCGTCAGAAAAATGGAAATAAATGCATCCGATGTTCGCTTTTGTGGATCTTGCGCTTCGATATTATGGCTTTTGCACAGGAAAAAAAAGGGGGAAAAATATATCCGAAGGAGTCTATATAGTAGTGTGAAATATTATCGGTTAATGTTCGGTAGAAATATGGGTAAACATATGCTCCACACTTTTGAATCAAAGCGCAGGAAAATGTGAGCAGCATGTAAAGTTCTCCTGGATGTGCAAAATAAAGGACTGCTTGGTTTAATATCACGAGATCAATTTGGTGTACCTTCAAAAATAGCACGTGGATGACCAAATGGTCAGCATTCATCATGTCGACCGTTTATGACTTGCAGAAACACGTGGGGGTGATATTTTAAATTGTATGTGCTCTTCAGCCTCAGACCTCAGTTGTTTCGCCGGCAATGGTTACTTTACCTAAAAATCCATTAAATTTATGCAACAGTGAGGTGATGAGTATGTATAGGAAATACGGTCAGTTGATAATGATTTTAGAGTTTTCTCATCAGTGACCGGATTTCGAAATTTAGGTCTTGTGGTTCTTGCGATCCAGGCTCGGTTACTTTACAAATATTTTTTTCAGTTCAATTACAGCAATAAATGTCTTTATTGCTCACCAAATGTGATTTCTTATTAACCTGCGTATTCAGGTCCCAGGTCTCCAGATATTCTCAAGGTCGGTGCTGGAACCATGCACTTTTTTCAATCTAACTCAAATAATTCATTTCCCAGATCTAGAAAATTGTAGATCAAATAAAAGAAATTATCTATCATTTGTAATTTTCGGAAGTATTGAGACTTTCTAAAGAAACATGATGAACATGGAAATTTGTTATGTACTGTAGTCCGTGAAAACTGATCACAGTATGTGCTTAAATTTTTGGAGCAGTGACGACTATGAAAATATAAAATATTGTTCTGTACAAATTATTGTAAATAAATTTCCATATCCATCTATTATCCAACTATCGGAGGTTGGAAGCAAAAAATTAATTAGAAAATGATGGACCATCCCTTTCATTCGACGTTTTTCTAAAATGGTAATGATTAGTTCAGGGATTCACATTATGAAATAGATACGATTTTTTAGTGAAGAATGCGCTTCGCGAATTAATTAGTTCAGCACAAACGTTGTTCACAAAATTTTCAGTGGGAACTCTATGTAGCCGAGCAAAGTTTTTGATAAAACATTGTTCAATCATTTTCAAATATGTCCACTTAACTAATTTAGATCTGTCATGACAGTATTAACGCAAATGTAATTGGCGAATTTTTTCAACGGGACATATTTCAACAGCTTTTTGTTTTTAGAAACATATATATTTTAAGGCTGATTTTGTCTTTCCCACACTTCGGAATTTGCACAAATCAAAATTTTACAATATAGGAACATTTCCGCGGTTACCTTTAAGAAGAAGCGTACTATCAGGAATCATGTACTGATAGACGCAGTATAAATGTTATCAACAGTGAAAAGTTGAGAGGTATAATGCAAAACATATTCATTCCTTCTCTAGTTTGTAAAGCAAAATCACCTCTCACACAAAGCAAGTTTTGAGTAAATATTTAGACTCCATAGCAGGCGACACAGGGGCCCTTTTACAAAGTTGGCTTTTTGTGTCATAATGTCATAAGTAAACTTCTGCAAACCTTCCGCAAACAGAAAGATTTTCGATGGATCAGGAAAAATAGAAAGAAACAAGACGATCCTTCTGCTTTTTTTTTTCTGTTCCAGATGAAAGAGAAAGGTTTGTATGCACAGCAGCTAATTTCATTTGCTTCGCCCACGGTTTTCCTTCCCATATACAGTATAGCAGAGCTGATAATTGCCTCAATCTGGGCATGCCAGGATTAACTAGGAAATCGAACATGTCCCGGGGACTGGATCAATTGCATTCTCCAGATTATTCCTGACATCCTTTCCCACAGGCAGCGCTTTTTCTGTTTTTTGTTTTGTTTTGCAAAACAAAGGCAGTGCACATCATCGTCGGTGTTCCTTTTGTTGTCCTCAATAAGTGCCAAATACAAGCTGAGTGTGTTCCTGAACCAGTCAGCACTGGCTAATAAACAACACAAAAGAAAGATGGAACAAAAATAGCTAATCCTAATTTTGGCACAATTTATGTGGAACAATTAAGCCCATGTGTAGCAGTCCCCAGATGAGTCACGACCGAAGTTACCTTGTGTTAAGTCTGTATTTTGGATAAAACTAAACTCTATCCGACAGTCCGGTGGTCTACGGCGACACGTTGGTTTCGTCACCTGTAACCGGTTCGGGCTGAAAGGGTTGCCAAAGGATATCTGCAGCAGGAAGTCCCTTCTGCACAGCTGGTTTCCCCTGGCCCTGTGAAGGAGAACTGGTGGCAAGGATGAATAACCCATCAGAGCTTGGTCTCCAACAAAGAAAATGAGATTTTTATTCACTCAAATTCAGGCTTTGACTGCTAGTGGATCTCTGTGACTGAAGGCTCTTGATCAAATTGTTGTGTGCGTGATTGTGGGATTTGTCTTGCTGAGTTACTGTTAATAATCATTGCCCACTTCACTGGTGTTTGGTCTTCTGTTCTGTTATCTTGTGTTTGATTAAAGTGTTGTTTAGAAGGGCCCTCTCCAAGAGGTACCTGTCTGCATAAGACGGATTCCTGCCTTGATTCATCCTCACTTACTCTCAATTTTCTTTGTCGGTCTCAACCCAACAATGGCTGCAATTTCCAGGAAATTTTAGACGCAATGCGCCTGCAGAAAAAAAGATTTCTTCTGAATGTATTCTGCAGAAAGTACTGTGCCAATTCAAAGTTCTTTCTTCATAAATTATATTGAATGACGCCTGGAGAAAGAGAGATGGAATAAAAATAGCTCGCCATATTTTTGCTCCAAGTTTTCTTGAATATTTAAGAACAACACATGTCACACAACCATGTAATTCAAGTCAGTCACACAATATGTTGGTCATGGGTCCACCCATATTGCATAATTGTGACCAAGATGGAAAGCTTGCCTGCTGTATACCCTTTGTTTTGGCAAGACCAGGAATAACATAGCAGACTGCTGTTCCCACAAGAGGCATATAAATTCATCAAATCACAAGATGGTCATAAATTTGTGGCAAGCAATGTTTTTAGAACACTTAGGTGTGTGTGTGTGTGTGTGTGTGTGTGTGTGTGTTTGCCTTAGAGCTGGTGACTTTATTCACACAAGACTGATTGGAGCAGCTGTTGCTCCATATCTGACTTGAATAAGCAGCACTATAACACAAATCATGCTTTTCTATCTTTTCAAATGTGATTAATCCATCAGCAAGAAAATCAATTTAAATTCAGCTCTGTGAGTGGTAAAAGATCACCAAAACATTCAGGAATTAATTTTTAAAAATCTGCATATACTGTATCTTATCATCAGCCGTCAAACAAGTTTTGCGAACTCATGGAATTGAAATTACGAAGTACAGAGCATTTTTTTCCGGAATATCTCAGGAAAATCAGAGTTCCCAGTCTTACAAAGTGTATGCTAGCTTGCACAGATGTTATTTAGCGTTTTTAATATGGTAATTGATTTGGTTTAAAAGAAATACTGTAATTGTAGTCTTCGATTCACCTTAAACTCAGCGGTTTCACTCTACTCTCTCCTAGACCAGCAGATACAATATGAGCTTCTTTTTTTTTTTATATAAAAACGTTTCTGTTCGATACATTTTATTCATATCTTTTGTCTTTCAAAAGCGCCCAATATTTTTGACAACAAAAGCAAACATTTTTGCGTAGCCTTTGAATTGCGTATCTCCAATTGTGAACAGAAGAATTCATGACAATTTTTTAAACCCACTTTTTTCAGGTTAAGATCAATTCAACTTTTTATGTACTATTCATTTTGAGATTTTTTCACAAAACCTGATCCAATCTGTCCAAAGTTATTATCACAATTTTTTCTGCAGCAAACAAAGTTATTTGAATTTCTAAACGATAAAAGAGGAAAAACATCGACGCAATTTTTTCGGTTCCGTAATTTTTTTCACATTTCTTTATTCGCTGTCACCGACGAAAACGAGTCAATTTGAAAACAAGAAAAATGGCACCGGTTCTCAACAATAGGATGACGGAGGAAAAACACTATCAGCATCAACTATTTCCGTTTTTATACACAAAAAAAGAGAATCATCCAGACATTTTTGCAGGATGAGATTGGGGTAGGGAACCTTTCAGCATTTTTAGGAAAACAAATGTCTGAAGGAAAGCTTCTGGTTTTCGATTTGAGTCAGCTTCTTATACCCATATTCTTTGGATTTTTTAAATTCTTTGGTTATGTTCTTTTTTCGCAAGTCCTCGGATTTCGCGGAAATGTTCATTATTTTCCGGCTTCGCTCATGGCTTTCGGAATCCCGAGCAGCGAGTTGATGAGTTCAGCATTGCGTTTGGACGCTGTCATCGGGATTTGATCGTAAGGCGAATTATTGCCGGAATTCATGGTAATTGCGAGGATCCTTGAGGCCAGTTCTGCAATCACCTGTTGTCAGTCAGGAATAAACATTCAGCATTGCGTTTGGACGCTGTCATCGGAATTTGATCGTAAGGCGAATTATTGCCGGAATTCATGGTAATTGCGAGGATCCTTGAGGCCAGTTCTGCAATCACCTGTTGTCAGTCAGGAATAAACACAAATACAGTCACACAAAAATTAAAATCATTGAAGGGAAATCGTCAGAGAAGTATCAGTGTGATTTAGAATATGTTTGAACTGACCTGACGTTCACGAGGTCGGAATTCCTCGGAAGGTCTCGCGTTACCCAACTGAAACATGACTGCACACAGGCAGACGACCAGGAACAACAGCGAAAAAGCTCCACAACGCATTTTTGTTTTCGAAAGTTGATTTCTAAGAGCTGATTAACAACTCAAAAGCAGGATGATACAAGGAAAATCTTTGAAAGGAAGAAAACTTAAAAATGTTCAACACTCAGTAAAAGACGCCTCATGGAGTTTCCAAGGGCTATGTTGATGAATCGGAAACCGTCTCTTCATTTTCAATCTCCAATAAAAAAAATTCTTTACAAAACTGAACAACAATATTTAGTTTCAGTCATCAATGTTTTTTAAAATCTGAATATACTGTATTTGGATTTTTTGCTGGATGGAGTTCAATGTTTCATTGAATGAAAATAGATACAATTCATAGCCTCCTCATAATTTTACGCAGAGTCCTGGCAAACATTTCGGTTAGAGACGAATAATATCGCTGTTGATGAAAAAATTAAGCCAAACGTTTTTCTCAAAAAAAAAAACTTCTAACTTCCCACTGCAGAACTGAAATCTTTCCACACATTAATCACAAATATCCAAAATTCGCATTACAATCAAATTGAAAATTGTACTATGATTCTTTCCAAGCTTCTTGAGATTTAAACCTACTCTACATTAATTGAGTTCGATATCCCGAGTTTGATTTCAGGCATTGCTTTTTCAGCTTAAATTCTCACTGAAACTTCAGCAGAGTGCTTATTTCTCCAACATCAAATTTACAGAATTTTGTGGTCGGCTATCTCAAGCACGAATAATTGTATTTTTATTGGAATATGATGAAAATTGTCCTTCTCTATAAAGTGCATTAAGTGTCTGGTGACATGAAAAAATCTCATCGCTGAGAAAACATTTCCTAAGTCGACCCGCGATGATACGCAGCCAAATCTCCAAAAATGACCTTATAGATATATATTTTTAAAAGCTGATCATTTTATACACGTCTGCGAAGGGAACTTTGCCTAAATTAACTGATTGGGAAAATCTAGAATTTCTACAGCATTTTCAAAGTAGCTCTTTCTTTAGCAGGAGTAGTTGCTCAACTGACGGCCTGGGAACCAGAACTTCTCTTAAATAGTGCCCCGGCCCAGGGACGAGATCCCCTTGAGGAATAACCCGGTTCTTTCTCCCTGCACATCACAAGACGTTTGCTCTTGGGAAAANACAAATATCCAAAATTCGCATTACAATCAAATTGAAAATTTTACTATGATTCTTTCCAAGCTTCCTGAGATTTAAACCTACTCTACATTAATTGAGTTCGATATCCCGAGTTTGATTTCAGGCATTGCTTTTTCAGCTTAAATTCTCACTGAAACTTCAGCAGAGTGATTATTTCTCCAACATCAAATTTACAGAATTTTGTGGTCGGCTATCTCAAGCACGAATAATTGTATTTTTATTGGAATATGATGAAAATTGTCCTTCTCTATAAAGTGCATTAAGTGTCTGGTGACATGAAAAAATCTCATCGCTGAGAAAACATTTCCTAAGTCGACCCGCGATGATACGCAGCCAAATCTCCAAAAATGACCTTATAGATATATTTTTAAAAGCTGATCATTTTATACACGTCTGCGAAGGGAACTTTGCCTAAATTAACTGATTGGGAAAATCTAGAATTTCTACAGCATTTTCAAAGTAGCTCTTTCTTTAGCAGGAGTAGTTGCTCAACTGACGGCCTGGGAACCAGAACTTCTCTTAAATAGTGCCCCGGCCCAGGGACGAGATCCCCTTGAGGAATAACCCGGTTCTTTCTCCCTGCACATCACAAGACGTTTGCTCTTGGGAAAAAAATGGGAACCCCTTTTTTCCTATGGATGACATTTTCTCTATAATTCGGAAATAAAAAAGGATAATGGATTAGAAGAAAACAGTGCAATTCATGATCTATAGAATAGTGAATCAAAAAAAGTGTTTCAAAGCACATAAAAGTCTGGGATATTGGAACCAATTTATGATTTGAGTACTTCGATTCTTTTAAAACCAAAAAGGATTCTAACTTTGAAAATTGTTGGATTCACGGCCAAGAATGTTTTCAAATATCCACGGATTCCAATGCGACGCAATTAAAAATGAAATATTGTGCGTAGATCCATCTTCCTAAGCATGAAATTCAATCTTCGGTATTCACGACCGAAATTTTTAAGAATCTTGACAGACTCATCTAATGATTCAGAAGAAGAGAAAAAGAGTGGTGAGTGTGAAAATTGTTCGATTTACAAGAAGCTCGACTGTGATTCCAGTGCGACGCAGATGGAGAAAAAAATTTGCGATACTCCCAAATTCCATCGAACTCTCTTCAGAGCGTGACGATCAGAATAAGCGAATCAAATCATTTTTTCACCTGACCTGCATGGATCTTTCCTTCTATCTCTCTTAGACGGTTAGGGGAAAATGAATAAAACTTTCATGCATATTCAAAGTAGGGGAGAGCATTACATTGTCCACGTCCGACGTGACAAGGGGCGGAATTAAGGTTTTCCTCAGACCGAATGTGCACGCAATTCTTATTTTATTACGGTAATATTGTATTTTTTTCCTTCAAATCCCTGAAGAGAAGCTTTCTCTTTTTCTGCGTTGTTTCTTCCGGGTTGTCCATCTGCAGACTTTTATCCACATTATCGCGCCATTTACAAATTTGTTATNCTTATTTTATTACGGTAATATTGTATTTTTTTCCTTCAAATCCCTGAAGAGAAGCTTTCTCTTTTTCTGCGTTGTTTCTTCCGGGTTGTCCATCTGCAGACTTTTATCCACATTATCGCGCCATTTACAAATTTGTTATAAGAACTTGTAAGTTATCTAAATCCATGAGTTCATTTAAAAAAAAATTGTCCGATTCTCAAGTTTTCTGGACGCGATGCTTCAATGCGCACGTGATTTTGTATTTGTTTTTGACGTCTCTTCTCAGATATATGAAAGCAACTTTGCATAGTTTTCAATGGGATTTCATCCACCAATATGATGCAGGAAAATGCAGAATCTGGCTGACCAACAGCTGACTGTTGCATTTTGATTTCTTCCACCTCTGTTGTTCTTAACCGGCTCAAAAAGTATAGCTAGCAAATTTGTCTGTTATTTCATTTTCAATTGCAATTACATTATATTATTAGCAATTTTTATTTTTTTTATTTTTGGAAGAAGACGACTCTACAAAAGTTTTCAAATCTTGAGGAAAGCCCTCACCATAATCCGCAAGCAGCATATAAGCAAGGAATGTGCGGAATATTTCATCCGTATGGTGCAGCACTTCCGTGTTTGTAAATTGCAGTTTTCTCTTGGTCCCCTTCTCCTTTTTATTCAAGCTATGATATTCATTTGATCGGTCCAATTTTAGTTGATTTGTTTGAAAAAGAAAGCGAATTTAACTGTACTTGGCAATTCGACAGCTGCTGTAGATGTCCCCTGCCAGCAATTCAATCTACAACATTGTCTGGGTTAAATCGATATTTTGCCCCAAATAACGGCCCTTCCCCCCTTTACTTCGGTTTCGACAGTCTTGCTACTCCCTGTTATCTACCTATGTTAAAATACTCCTATTACTTAATAAAATTAGTCAACCTATCCTTTTAAGTTCTCATATGCTAAAATGAATTGCCAGTATAATTATAGAATGGTATTTGTTATCTTATAATTGAATTGAATTGAATTGAACAACCAGCTCAAGTTTCTGCTTTTCTGTGTTCACAAGGTTCATGCAAGGTTCCCACATCCAAACCCATCCATTCCCCACCCACATATATCAAAACACATGCCAACACATCAGAATGGAAAACAAAGAATTAAGCTGTATATGAATATTAAAATACATTGCAAAACGTAATTGCAGAACTTATGTATATAAATACACTTTCTTCCCCTCTGTGATAACAAAAACAAAATATCAATACACTGTAATAAGAATTGAAGCATAAAACAAATACTAAACTTAAATTAAAGTGCAAGGTGTTCAGCTTGCTCCCAGATTGGGTTTAATTGACTAAAAAATTTAGAGAGAAGCTTTGATGAGAAATCAAATAAGGTTAACAGATTATCTTGGTCCTCTAAGATTTTGGAAAGAGTCTTTCCATATCTTATCTTTTGGAAAATCTTCTCATCTTGGAAACATTTTAAATCATATCTTCCACCTAATTAAATATGTTCCCTTAAAATCATGTACAATTTTGAGAACTTCTCAGTACTGTCTCAAATGAGAAATATGGCAACATCTAGTACTTTTGCCTTAAAATAAGTTCAGCTGAAAGAAAAAAATTAATGTGTTTTCCTAAAATCATAAAAAATCTATTCGAATTTCAGTTCGCTGAGCTTGCAAATCATGACAAAAAATGTATTCCAAATGTTCAACAGGCCAATTATGAGGGAGGAAAATCAACTCAACTTTCTTTTAACGCCGATTAAAACAAGTACGAGATTCGAGTTTTCCGTTTTGTATCTCCAGCAGTTTATCAATTAAACGTAAACTATCATTCAACAGACGAACACGAAGTACAAAATGGTCCAATCGCCCTTATGTATACGGTATACACGTAACTCGACGATGACTCATCATCAACGATGAATTCCGAGTGACGAAAACGCTTCGGCAATTTTCGGCGGCTCGAACTGGAACTCCGGGCCGAAATTCACCTCGGCCGACACTCTGCCAGCAAGAGACAAAGTCGGGAAATAGCAACCCGGCATGGCACCCCCAGGAACATCCCCGATCCGAACCCCATTCTTGTAGAATGACATGAAGGTACGCCCCGCGTGCTGAACGTTGATGAGCACGCCGACCACGTCACCCTCTCGCAATGGAGCCGCACGGGCGCAGCCATATCCGTCACAGAACACGCGTCCGTTGCACGCGAGCCCGAAACCGTGAGCGTCTTGTCCCACAGGCAAATTCATGTCAGATTCTGGTCGACTCCAGCCAACTCGCAGTCCAGGTTTATACACCCTATATGAACAACAACAAAAAGAATAAGGCAACAAACACATTGTGAACCTTTGTATCGGGTGATGTGTACCTGGATGCCAAGAAAGTCCATGTCACACAACTTAATTTATAGATACTGTACCTTGAATTGCCACCTACAAGGTGTCAGCCAGCTTTACGATTTTAATCAATGATATTTTCTTTTTGTTTTTGGGGAGGGGAAGAAAGTGTATGGAATGTGTTTGGATGAATGTTGGTGTGGGGGACAAGAAGGGGTTGGATGTGGGAACATTGCTTGAACCTTGGGAATGCTGAAAAGTGGAAAATAAAGCTTGCTGATCAATCAGTCAATTAATGTGTCACAGCAGGTGTCATCTGCGTGAATCCCTATTAATGAACCAGGCAAACAATTCATTTTTGGTTATATCTCTTATTGATAACTTAACACAAAACTGAACACATTGCACATTGGCTTCAGTTGTTATTTTCCACCAACTGATGGATTTTGTTTTTTTAGCATGGCAAACAAAAGACTGAATTGATCAGCAAGGTACCGCAGCCAGATTCACAAGTCTAAGTATTTTGTTTTTGTAATTGCATTTGCGCAAAATGCTTCTCTGAAATTTTTTGAAATGTTACACTCAATGAGGAAGTAAATAGGATTTTAAATGAATAAAAATCAATAGTATGAATCAATAATCAATGAATCAATATCAATAGTCGTCGTGCGTCATCATTGAAAATGTTTTCGTTTCAGAAAGTTTTTCTCCTCAGTTCACCTCAATTTTCCATTGCCCAAGTCAGGTGTTTGATGGTCAGTAATCAATGACGCATGATCATCAGCATCAGCGGCCTTGAACGACGTGATTCGACACTCCCAAAACCAAGCGCCAATCCGTGCAAAATGCGTGGCACGGATAGAAAAATACCCGTCAGATCTGCCAGTGACGTAAAATTCGGAGTCCAACGAAAGTCGCGACGACTTTTGCAACCTCACAGGACCGAGAGGCGTTAACACCGCATCAATATTATTGCTGAGTCTCTGCTGCTGCTGCTGTTGTGATCCTTTTGCAGCATTTATTGCTGGATCAGTATTTCCTGCTGTTTTGGCAGGGTTCGGGGTCGAGGTCGTGCTGATGGTGACGCAAGCACCTTGATCCTGGCGACCTGAGCCCTGTTGTCCCAGGTCACTCGTGAGCTTGGCTAACTTTAGAACGCGGCTGGTGAAGCGATGCAACCGCTGCGACATCACATCCATCACGTTTCGAACCCATTTGTCATCCGAGTCCCGTTCAGATGCATCATCCGTGACCCGGGATACGAACGATTCCAAGTCCGGAAATCCCACCTATACAATCCCCACCCATCACCCCCAAGAGAGGCTTTCAAAGCATTTGAAAAGTTGTCCCGCACATGTCAGTTCAAGCCAAGTTTCCGGTGTTGTATAACAAGTTTACAGGAATATAGAAGGGACACATGTGTTGTAGGATGTTTCTTCGAAGAAGCGGGTTTTTCCAACATCAGTTTCCCCTCGTGAGACGCGAATGAAAGCGTTGATTAGATGTGAAGGGCTATTCTTTGTTACTTCCTCTTCACAAGGTAAATCGAAAAAAAAAATTGTTAATCCGATTTTTTTGAATTCATCCTTTGAAGATACGATTGCTCATCGTTACGACCACAATTTAAAAGAAAGAACAGAGCTCATAAATGTTTTTTTTTTTAAATATTATTGAAAGAAAATTTTTCAAATTTCGATCGTGTTGATACTAGCGCTTACGTGAATTCCAGAAGCAGTTTAGGACTTGTTTAAAATCATGAAGTGTTCATCGACATTTACGGTTAGTTCTCAACATGATCTGAACTTACACCGTATACCTGGTTGAAACAATATAAACAAAATTGAGGATAAGCAATTCCTATAACACATTTCATTTTCGGATATATCCGTGCTGGCAGTCATGCAATCCTATACTTTACTATTAAATATGCTATGCACCGGTAATAGTGAAGTATTTCAGCCAATAGAATCGCATCGCTGTTGAAAATTTTTAAAACTGACGCTTTTCTGCTGGTTCATGTATGTATTTATAATTTTTTATGAAAATGTTTTACTCTCCGTCCTTTCCTCATCACGAACATGTCTCAATTTGAGTGGGTTTAAATCCTCGTTAAAATTGTAAAGAAGGAGTTCTTTTTTAATTCATTTGATGCTGGGTTTCGCTTTTGTTAAACGGATTACGATTCATTTATTTGTGGAGGCGCGTGTATACTTCTGTGTATATGAGCAACAGACCCTGCGTCATGCAGCAGCAGTTAAGTGTAGATTTATAGCCGAAATATCTCTAGTTTCATTTACAGTATTTGAGAGAGCATGCGATAATTCATCTCTTAAATACCGTAGTTCTCATTAAATCATCGATATTGCTTTCGGATATCAGATGAGGGAAAAATGATCTAAAGGATCGTAGTAGGCAAAAAGGACGCACGAAAATTGGGAATGAAGTCGAGTTATATTTATATACGCTGTACCTGCCGCAACACGCAGTCCTCGATCATGCCTTGCTTCTCGCGGATCAATCGCGTGACGCACTCGCGTTTCGCCTCGTCGTCCAACTCTATCTTGAAGACCATGCCAGCAAATTCGGATCTTTCGTTAGGCGGGTAAGTCATGATACCTTGGGTTTCCCTGAAGATGCAGAAGAGGTTATAGTCCCACAGGCCCTACCTTGCGCCGTCCCCAGGCCGCCGGGCCCAAGGGCCGACGACTTACTACAGACGGCTCACTATGGGCAGGTCAAGTCAGTGCATTCCCCTGTTGCCGTTTTAGAGCATTAATTCCGGGATCGGGAGCCTGCTTTTCTGGATTATCTGGACAGAAAATTAAGGATTTTGTCGTTTCAAATCGCGGTGGAAAATAGCAAATTTCCTCCCAGCAAATTTATAAGCTCAGCGTGCGATGAGCAAGATTTACTGATTTTCAAAGCTCCATAAAAAAAGGTACGAATTGAAAGATCCCGACAGGATTTAAGGACAGTGCTTCGTAGAGAAGCCCTGACCCAATTAGGCACATTTGTAAGACGCTACTTCACTTTTCTAATCCATCCTAAAATACTGTACATTTATTTTGCTCACGTTCGCTTGAGACTAATTTAAATTGATTTGTATTTCCTTTAGAATAAATGAAGTCCTTTAATTTCTTATCAGAAGCAGCTCTTTCAGTGAGCCTTATTTTCGCACTGCACGTCATATTATTTCCTGTCACACCAGCATACTACATTTCATACTCATTCGAAATTTATCTATTCTATTTTTTAAATTACGACTCGCGTTGGTTTGAAGAAAATAAAATTTCTTTGTACATTATTCGAATCGAAGACGTCATCGAACATAAAGTTCCGTTCTTAAAAATTAGACAAATTGATTTCATTGAAACTTTATTCGCTGCAAAAGAAGATTACGTGAAAAAGTACATTCCACGTACATTCGAGTGAATGCCTGTGTAAATAAATACTCATGAGAAATTTGCGTGCGTGCTTCGGAAATTGAGCTTTTTTTTTAAATCTTACCTTGGAAATAAGTTTACGAAATACTTTAAAATAGTGCAGTTTACTTCCGAAATCGTTATTAACCCAATGCATCGACGGGACCTCGTTATTTTTCATCTTTCAACCCGCGCCTAAAAAACAGACCAAAACAATTCAAATCAAGACCCCGGCTAATGCCGTTCAAATCCATTATTTTTACATTCAAAAACTCATCTTTATTCGTCAAAAATACCACATGTCTGCGCGACTGGAACCGTAACCGGAGGTAGAAAGACCGTTACTGCTTAGCACTTTAGAACGGTTAGACTTCTTTTTAGCCAAGGTTGTGAGAGCCTAGAGCCTTAAAGTCGCGCATTGACTGCCGTTTATCCTGCTGCTGCGTGTTCACCGGATCACAATACGTCTTGGCTATGACCACGGATCCCGTGAGCACCCGAAACTCTCTCTTAACGCTGTTCAACCAGGACCTACACCGGAATCGACCTCTCATCAGCCTTCGCCAGTTCAACTCTATGAATGGGATGATTTGAGCCTGAAGTGAAAAGAATTCGGTTCCACGTGGGCAACTATGCGAGACGACTGCGTCCAACCGATCTCGACACTACGTTTACAGGCGCATGCTGCGACACCAAACGAGGTCTCTGAGGGAAACCAGGCCTACTGTGTCCGCTGTGTGCTTCAACACGTTGAGCATGAAAGGGATCAAGTTGTCCGTGTTGACGCCCACGCAGTTAGCGTGAAACCAGTGCTGAAATATGAGGAATGACAAAAAAAAGGAAGAACGAATCGGGGAACTCATGAATGTGGATTTACAGTATTTACTGGGTGTAATTACTGCAGGAATAAAGAGGGGCGGAATTACAAATGAAAATACAGTAGTAACAATTATTCATGAATTAAGCATACATTAAATATGCATCATTTCATATCGTGTAAGGTTGCAATTCAATTTATCTCGAGACCAGAGTCAGATTATCTCTAATTTACACGCAACGTATAGTTTTTTCAAAAGTTAAATTGCAGTTTGAACAAATATAGATGAATCATCCAAAAACCTTGCAGACGTTGCATAGGAGCTCCACCTGGTTGAAATCTCGATGTTTGAGGCAGTAACACTGATATTCGCTAAACTCAGGAGGAATATAACGCTGCTCACGGTTGTGCACCCGTTGATACGCTCTGCTGACGCAGGTTGGCTAGAGCTGTGATGCAAATGTCCGCGTACGACGCTGTGGTTTGCTCCAGAGACTCCCTTTGGTCCGGATGACACAGGCGACACACGAAGTTAACGTTGAGCATGAAAGGGATCAAGTTGTCTGTATTGACGCTCACACAGTTGGCGTGAAACCAGTGCTGAAATATGAGGAATGAAAAAACCGGGATAAGAACGAATCGGGGAACTCATGAATGTGCATTTACAGTACTGTATTTACTGTGTGTAATTACTGCAGGAATAAAGAGGGGCGGAATTAAAATGAAAATACAGTAGTAACAATTATTGATGAATTAAGTATATTTTAAATATGCATCATTTCATAACGCCGTGTAAGGTTGCAATTCAATGTATCTCGAGACCAGAGTCAGATTATCTATAATTTACACGCAACGCATAGTTTAAAAAAAAGTCAAATTGCAGTTTGAACAAATATATAGATGAATCATCCAAAAACCTTGCAGACGTTGCATAGGAGCTCCACCTGGTTGAAATCTCGATGTTTGAGGCAGTAACACTGATATTCGCTAAACTCAGGAGGAATATAACGCTGCTCACGGTCAAAAAATCGAGAAATTCTGCGGAAAAAGATCAAAAGAGTGATGAAAAAATGTTCTTTGAAATGTATGATCGTCGAAGAGGATTCCTGCTGCTTTAACGTACTGTACCTTGACGAAATTGGATGCGGCTTGACAAATCTATACACAAGTTGGATTCCATTTGCCATGGTGACGGTACAGATCCCGTCGACAATCTTCAAATTAGTTTTCTTTCGTTTTGGAACATACGACGCTATAAAAGCAAATCTGGTTTTACAACGCTTGATGTTGGTACCCGATGGCTTCCGTGATGACGTAGTGACATCCATTTTTTCAAGACATATCTCCTCAGAGATAGAAGTTTTAACGTTACTACCTAGATGTCCGTTCCTTTTCTCATCCCCATGCATTTCCGAGTTGTGAGCGCTATCGGGATCAGATTTGCTTTCTTCTGGGATCCCCTGCATGGGTTCTGGTTCCTGGATACTATCGAAACCTTGCAGCGATATTTCACGTGCTTCTCGTAGTGAATCAAACCATCTCGTTGTTTGTTCTAAATCAGAGTCAGGTGTATTTGAACTTGCAGGCTGCTGTGGATTCTGACGAGGCGTTTTTGCGGAAAATTGATCAGCATCATCATACGCTAAAGATCCACAACCATTCAGAGCTGCATCCGCCACTCGTTGAATATTTTTTTCATTTTCTTTTGAAGTATTGTTCGATTGGATCGCATGAAGGGCTGTTTGATCAGATTCAGAGGCAACCGATTGCTTTCTTTCGAAAATGTCGAGCTTCGCGAGTTTTTGAATGCTGGGTCCTTCTTCATCTGATCGAACTCCTGCATGACGATGACAACGAATGAATGCGTTAATGATTTTGCAATTATACATGCGGGAATGGAATGAGAAGGTGACAGAAAAAAATGGGCCCGAGAAATGTATAATTAAGGATATCGATTCCCATCGAGGAAATGACTACATTCTTCATCAAGTGCGACAACATCGGATAAGACGGTTAACAATGCATATTCCAATTAGTACAACACTGCTGCTGTATGTGTATATTTTGTTTTATCTAAGATTGCATGGTTTGACTATAGAAAGTACGACTGTACATAGATTGAAACAAAAACTTTCCAAATAGCCAGAATAAAAGTGCATCAAGTTTATATAATGCACTTGAACTCAATTAACGTGATACAGAGTGTTCCATAAATTAACTTTCAAAAAGCGCTATGAAATGCTGAAAAGTATAGTAAAGAAGTGCTTCTAAAGAAATAACCAATTTGATCAACTGAAAATCAAATGGTCACCGCTGATTTATTTCTTATTTGAATCAAAAGGATGTTAATCCATGTAAAGATTTTTTACTAGTTTCCTATTGACATTATGTAGAAAACGTATGCATAATTTCTCTTACTTGAAGGTATTTTGGCAAGAATTATTGTCTTTTCCTGGGGCACTTCTTTTTCCAATACACTATTTTTTCCGATTTCTGGCGCATTATTGCGATGAGTCGCTGGAATCGGCAATTGGATAGTTTTTTTCTTTTTTCGTTTTGATGAGTCGTCTAAATCGTGCGATTTTTTGCAAGATGCATTTGAGACTGTTCTGCATTTTATTCCACGTATTCTTGAATTACAAATCTCTGTTCTTTCGTCTCGTAATCCAACTTCCAGGGTACACTCGGCGGCAGAAGAAGCACTGATATTGAATTTCCTCTTTCGCAAGGCTTCATTTCTTCGCAAATAATTTCTCAGTGGTCGATTTGAAAATCCTTCAAGTAAAGTCGGATTCAACGAACTCGGTGCTGTTGCTGACGAAGTGCTGGATGTTCTCGGAAAAACGCTTAATAACGAAGCCTTTGCCTTCGAATTCTCTTTTTCAAAGCTTCCAGCTGATGTGACCGACTTGGGCTTCCTTTTCCTGTTGTGGTCGATACATTTCTCGAAATTTGAATTATGAGAACATGCTCGCATTTGCATCAAAGGCCGATCATCAGTGACAGGCTTTTGTGATCGGTTGACTTCTTTGAAGTCGCCGTTTTCCGACGACACCCCTGTCCGAGAATTGCCATCAATATTTTGTGAATCGGCAGTGAAATGGAATAATCGCTTTTGATTCTCGTTAGAGCGAATTTTTGCCGATGCATCGAATGGTCTGGGAAAATTCAGAATGTTCTCAGCGTCTTCGAAATCGAATTGCGAGATTATAGGTCCGTTGGATCTTTCGTCGTCGTCAACAGCTATCATTCTTTGATTGTTCACAGGTGCCATCAGTAGTCGCAATTTCCTCGGATTTCTGCCCTCATTTTGCCCCATCGGTCTCCGAAAATATTCTCGCAAATCGCAGCATTCAGTAGCACGGATTTCACCCCGTGGCGAATTACCGAAACCACAGCTGGGGCCAAGTTCGATATCGTCGAGGAAAGACAGAGATAATCTCGACTCTTCACACGGGAAGGAACTCATCACGTGTTCAGTTCTAGTGCACGTGAAGCCGGAGAAATTTTTCAAGTCCCGAAAGAGACAGTTTCTGAAGGCGTTGGAATGATCTCGAGTCCACGTGATGGATCAGATAGCGAAGGTACTGACGACAGAGACTCGTCAGACGTATGTCAAAGTGTAACACGTGTTCAAGTTAACAAGTATATCATACCGGACAAGAAACGCAGTTGGGAAAACCAGGACTTGATTCTGAAATTCAGGATATGTGTGTTCATTAAATGCGTATTAAGGTTTTTGTGCATGAGAGAGTTTTTTTTTAATATATTTCAGATGAAGCCACTATAGGTTCTGGGGCCATGATGAAATTCTTAATATCACAGTCATTTTGACTCTGGAAAGAAAGAAAAAGCTTATTACTTCTTTTTTACCTGAGGAAAATACGT
Organism: Notodromas monacha; assembly: GCA_905338405.1. Taxonomy (NCBI): domain Eukaryota; kingdom Metazoa; phylum Arthropoda; class Ostracoda; order Podocopida; family Cyprididae; genus Notodromas; species Notodromas monacha. The sequence goes on along the minus strand of CAJPEX010000068.1, from coordinate 158,675 downwards.
ATGACGAAAAAATAGGAAACTACTGTACATGAAACGCAATATTGCCGGGAAAATTTTAAGGTTAAATTAAGATAGACCGTACTGCTTTCAAAAAATGCTGTTGACCAATGAGGGAGAAAATAGACCTTTTAAGAAGTGTAAAGTTAAAGATCAGACCAGAAAACTCTTTACAGCTCGTATCCTTGAATGTATACTTTCTTTAAAAGACAACCTAAATTAATATGACAGCCAAGTAAAATGCATTGACACTTGACGCAACTTTACCGGAGAAAAATTTCAAGATAAAATCAAGCTGCAGGAGAGCACATGTTTAAAAAAAAACGAAGATTAATTTAATGCGGGATTAAATAGGCCGCGTGAATCCGCTGAACAGACAAACCATTGCGGATATAAAAGCATTATTAAATGCAGGCTGCTTTTAAAAAATAAAACCAGGAATTTAAAATTATTGCGGCACTGCATGGGACATTTTCTTCCCAAAAATTGATCTTTCCTCAAGGGTTTCCTGACGCCTATTTTTTATGTCAGATTTATGCGAAGAAATTGCTTTTGTGAACAGTGCAGTAAAACTTCCAAAAATCTTTTCGAGAATCGAATGCAGATTCGCAGAAACGTTTAGTAACAATTTTGTAAAAAAAATCGCTCTGCATGTTTGAGAAATCAATCGCGCGCGCTCGGAAAAAAATTTCGATATTCGTCGTGCAGTAAAAAAAATTTTATTTTGCTGTTCAAAATGGATAGATTGCTCAATTTTGAGAAATAACATGCAAAAAAACACGAGACCATAGAGGCACTTTGGAAAAATCACGTCCTAAATTCCTGTTTTCTGTAAAAAAAAAAAAAAAAAAAAAAAAAAAAAAAAACAAGATAAAAAATCTTCTCTTTGAGTGCTTCTCCTTTTTAAAGATTTAAAAGAGCGAAAAAAACGTGAGTCAGGTTCGAGCATTGAGTTACACATGGTTCAAATGCCTCTACTTTATCCTCTATAGATGTGTATCAAATGCTCATGAAATTTTATCGAAATAAAGAACGAAACAGTATAAAGTGTACTGAATATAGAGAGTCTTAAAAGGGAAATTGCAACACTGTAATTATTGTACAGTACCACGAATACGAGTATGATTCGTTCCAGTTCTAATGCAACAGTTCCTCGTTTTTTTCGCTCTTTTAAATCTTTAAAAAGGAGAAGCACTCAAAGAGAAGTTTATTAGGTAAGAAGAAATAAAATGTCGCATTCTGAATTACAAGTACGGTACGTGCTTCATCATGCTCCGATAATCGAGTTATGCCAATATGCATTATTTTTCAGATCGATCCGCATCGGACAAAGACGCATTAACTGAAGACTATTGAGCTACTCGTATGCAGCAGCAGTGATGATCATCAAGTACGCAGTAGTAATGAAGCAATGGTGTGCTGAGATGCTGTCGTCAACAGGAGTGCCTTTGGCACTTGTATTCATTCTTTTCTCCCTGGGATGTTTTCTCAGCAGTCGAAATCCGCACTCAAAAGGTGCCGGAGTCTCTTCAACAGCAGTTCAAGCAGGAACCCGAAAAATCAATGGAAGTCTATTCCCTGGAGTGATTATTTTTTGGCTGTTTTTAGTCCGAGGAAATGAAATAAAATTAAGTGCATGGAAACGAGTATTCATCCCACGTATGGTGCATGGATTAAAATTATACTTTGCAGAATAGCTATTTTATTCATACATGACTGCAATCACGTTTAAATACAGTGTACAGTACTGCATGTGTGAATTATACGGCTCAATAATGTGAAGTTTCGTCAGAAAGACACGGCCAGACATGTTCTCATCACCCTAAGAATCAGATTTGAAGTAATAAAAAAATGTTCATATACTGTATGTTCTACCCATTTTTCTCATCTCTTGATAAGATTTTCCAAATTGCAGCAGATGTTTGACATCGAATGTGACAATTTTTAGATACTCAACTGTAACCTATGGTATTTTACTATGGTATTTTACAATACGTAAGTTTCAGGTAAAGGCCTGAAAATGTAGGTTAAAAAATTCTATTTCATCATACTTACTCAGCAATATACTCAAAATAACCTAACTCAGGTGGTACGTTGCAATTTGACCTCCCGCACTTTGTCTGTGAAATTTGATGGTCAAATTGCAGAGAAATTGACTTGAAATTCAACCCTTGCCCCACAATTTGACCAACTTTGGCCACTTTTCTGTGTTTTTGCATGGATATTTAACATATTTTTAATTTTCACTGTGTCTTGCAATTTGACTGCTTTGAAATTTGACCCTAGATTGGTGACCAATTAGGGTCAAATTGTAAGGTACCACCTGTACAATTGAGATATTTTAAGATATGTGGTTTTCAAACTTTCAGTTTGAGAAACTCTGTTGAATAACACCTTATTTTATTTTACTTAAAGTAACACTTCCCCACATGGAAAAAAATCATTTTGCAAATAGCAGGCAGAGTTTTCTGAACTAGCACTTTATATGGAGCATTGATACTGTATCAATTTGCATCTACCAGGTGCCATGGTTTAAAGATAAGTGCAGGATTAAAAAATGATTGCTTTTATGGCTGACAATTATTTGCAAAAAATGATCCTACGTATTCAACAAAGCAATTTTTGTCTTCGAGTCGGAGATCGATTCGTTTTTCGTCCGTAGGTTTATTCGTTTAAATCTCGACTTAAACGCCGCGCTTATTCCCTTACAGGTGCGTTACGTTCTCCGGGTAACTACTGAGCGAGGACGCACTGAAGACTGGAGGAGTCTTTCCCTCTGTCGAAGTGCAGAAGGGAGTCAGGGGGAGAAAGAGCGCGGACGGGCGGACAGGGGTATAGTTCCCCGGGGTTCCTATGGCAACGTGCTCATGGAGCAAAGGGAAACCTCTTCCAACTTTCCGAGCATGCCAGTTTTATCCAGTTGGAGCGGGCAGCAGGGTTGTGTCACGTTGAATTTTCTACCGTTATAGGGGTTTCGTGTCGCGGTGACCTTTTCATTGACATCACGGAACCCCTCTTGTGCCTTGATTAGCTTACCTTCGCGGTGCCATGGTGATCCGGAAGGAGATCGCCGGCGATTTGAATAGATGCTGTGCGATCGAGCGTCATGTGTCGTGAATGTGCTTGCTTTCGGTGAGGTGCTCTGTGTATGCTCGTGCGTTAGTTCGTCAATGACGTGCATGCAATTCAACTCAGGTTCGTTTGGGTGTCTCATCTTTATGGATTCTAGGAATAATTTGGAAATTCCTTCACGTTGGCTTTTTGGTACATCAGAAACAACTTGGCTAAAGTGGGCGTCTCTCCGCGCCCCGTTTTTTGGAAGACAGATTGACGTGCATCTTGCTACGAGGAATCTGCTCGTAAAACGTCGAATGTCTACAAATTCTACTTGTGAATCCTTTGTTGGACCAGTTTATGAACATCTGCCTCATTCGGTCTCAGTTTTCAAGATGAAAACAATAAAGGGGCTTACGATCTTCCACGTGTTCTTTAGTCCTCTTGTGCGTGAATCTAGGTGTTTTCAACGAAAAACAAACGCTTTCAGCCACAGGGATAACCATTGTAATCCTCGTCTCGGCTATCCGGATGCTTGTCACCCATCATGGACAGAGTCGGTTTCTAAAAAATAAGCAAAAGCTGGAGAAATTTATTATACAGTTCTTCTACGCATGACGAAGGAGTTGGCCTTCATTCGTGAGGCGAGGAGCGATTAAGAAAAATAATTCCATATATCCATGTTGTTTCTTGTTGATTTCTTACTTCCAGTTGATTGAGGATTTTGTTTTGCACTAACGCGTTACTCCGGAATATCCTGAGATTCGATGTACACTAGTTAATTATTTTTCATTTCCCTTAAGCTCTTCCCACGCACCCAAGTTTTAGGTTACAGTCTATCACAGAAGCTCTTTTCTGTCACGCGGGCAGGAAATTCGGTGCGGAATCCTTATCAATATCCTAATTCAACGGATGACGTGTTGAGAATGCAATGTGACTTTGGTACGACTTAGCGAAGCCCTTCATCTGCAGCCAAGTACAGTACTTATTTTTTTCCGACTGTGTCCCCGACGGCGTTATTACAGTAATTATAATGCATTCTCTCATGGATTTTGAACAGTTTATTCGCGAAAAGCGAGCAATTCGTGATACAATAATCGGGAAATCCTTGAGGTGGATTCGAATCGATGGTACTGTTGAATTATGTGTCCTACCTGAGACCTATCATACAATACTTTCTTTTTGCTGGAGATTAGATAGTTGATAGTCGGAGCCAGACGCAAGTTCGACTGAGTACCACGTATACTGCTCAACTTCCTTACTTTTCGTGGACTCCCTATACAGTATTGAATCCCATTCAGGTTGGTATCAGTGAAATCGTGTTGGCACTTAACGCACTTTCTATCTGAACGTTCGTGCTAAGCATCAATAAACAGCATTGATTGTTTTTTTACGTTTGGCATTCCGTTAATCTAGCTCTATGTTTGGTACGGATAATTGGCTTTTAAGATAGGAAGCATACGCTATTTATTTATTTTGGGTTAATTATTAGTAAGGTCTTCGGTTCAATAACTTAGATGCGTTCGCGAGGGTAAATTTTGTCTGATTATTTTTTATTTGGTCTAGCGGAGTAATGCAAACCTTGTGACCTGCTAGAACAGTGATGCATTAATTTAAACTTTGACGAGGTTAGTCTCAGAAATCCGTGGCCCGGGAGGTCGATCACACCATATCTGATTATTCACATGATAATAAAGTTGTAATTTATCAATTCATATATGGTACTCTAGTATAACAGTAATAAATTGGTCCCTCGAGGGTAAAAAGTATCAAGTTTGGAATCCTGAAAACGAGGGAAATCTCACGTCGTGTTAAAGAACTGGCGGTCTTCCTGAGCACGTTCACAATTGCATCTCCCAAGTCTCACCCGTGTAAGTCCTTCTCGTTCGATGCAATTAATTGCTGTTCGGGGATAAGTTCTGATCCATCCATCATACTAACGGGGTCTCCTTGGCACGTGGAAGGAAACCCCGTGCGTTCCTTCCAAGGATCCAGACCGTATCCTTTTGACAAATGAAGTGCGTCATGATTGAAGTGACATGAGTGGTTCTCGGCCTGAGGCACGGGAAGGAAATGTCGGTGGTGTTGCCCCCGAGGAGCTTTCCGTAATTTCACGCTGATGATCAACACGCTGTGTGGGAGTCAAGTGGGCTATTGTTACGCTTCTGAGATTGCCAGTATGGATTACTGTATAATCATAAAAGTAAAGACAGGGACTGAATTTATTCTACAAAATAAATTTTCGGAGGCCAGGATTTTGAAAGATTGCTCCGAAACGATCCCAGTATTTCCCTGTTACACCCATCCATGTCCCTCTCTTCTATTGAATTTAAAAATAATCTGCCAAGGCAGTAAAGAATATTCAATGTAATAACCCTTACCTGGCTTCTCAATCTGCACCTACATTCAACTAACCATAAAAATGGATCTAATATCAAACACAAGGTTAGATAACTTGAACTAACATGCAACATAGAACTAACCGAACCTCGTATTTGTACAGTACTGTACTGTACTTGGTAATAAAAGACAAACATGGAAATACTGTAGTGCCTGACCTATATGCTGATACTGTACCGAGCATCCCAATGATCTTTAAGTAACTCCACGAAGACGTGAACTAATAGATGAATCATAAAGAACCTACCCTAACATTGTTAATTCGTGGGCAACTGAACCGAAATTTCTTTCGTAGGGATGTTGCTGAAAAAAATTGAGCATGTGAAAGAATTTTTCCTGAGATGAACCCGTCGGGAACTGACACGTGTTTTATAACCTTCTGAAGAACTGACTCAAATATCACATCCTATCTTACCTGCCATTATTTCAAAGTTTGACTTGTCAGTCCTATTCGAACCTGGATTTTTACCATCGGACAAGTAAGCTTAAAATCTGCTGAATTAGGTCTAAACTTACGAAGTGAACTTCATTGATTTGTTTCGCAGTTGTCAAAAAGAAACAGCTCCAGTCAAACCTCCTCAAGTCGAATTTCAAGGGACCAGCAAAATCTTCGAGACAGTGAGGTTTAGAGTGAGTGGAACTGGCATTTTTTAAAGGAAAGAAAGACTAATTACGGGAAATCGTGATTGGTGAAATCTGGGCCTTCAATTGCTTCTTAAATGAGTTAACAGGATGCTGTACTTGGAGGCAAGCTTTTATTTGTCCAATCAGTCTTTCAATTCCTTTTATAACACATCGAGTGGCATTTTATTGCTTTTGTCTATCCTGCGTCAATAATATGCAGTCCAAAAGGCCTCCAGACAACTCGAGTTATGGAAGTGAAAACGTTTGACTCAGGGAGGTCCGAGTTATCGAGGTTCATCTGTAATTTCTTGGATCTTCGCACCCAACAGGGCATAGACTTACCGGCGATTTCCGTGCTAATATTTATTCCGGGACTCGAAACCAGTGTCGAACGTTTGGTGGGAACAAAAACGGGAATCAAGGTGTCCGCGTCGCGGGGCTTCGCCGTCGGCCCGACGTAGAATGGGCACCGTACTCAGCATCAGTCCCCGCGAGAAGAAAACAGCGTCNTCTATCACAGAAGCTCTTTTCTGTCACGCGGGCAGGAAATTCGGTGCGGAATCCTTATCAATATCCTAATTCAACGGATGACGTGTTGAGAATGCAATGTGACTTTGGTACGACTTAGCGAAGCCCTTCATCTGCAGCCAAGTACAGTACTTATTTTTTTCCGACTGTGTCCCCGACGGCGTTATTACAGTAATTATAATGCATTCTCTCATGGATTTTGAACAGTTTATTCGCGAAAAGCGAGCAATTCGTGATACAATAATCGGGAAATCCTTGAGGTGGATTCGAATCGATGGTACTGTTGAATTATGTGTCCTACCTGAGACCTATCATACAATACTTTCTTTTTGCTGGAGATTAGATAGTTGATAGTCGGAGCCAGACGCAAGTTCGACTGAGTACCACGTATACTGCTCAACTTCCTTACTTTTCGTGGACTCCCTATACAGTATTGAATCCCATTCAGGTTGGTATCAGTGAAATCGTGTTGGCACTTTCTATCTGAACGTTCGTGCTAAGCATCCATAAACAGCATTGATTGTTGTTTAAGTTTGGCATTCCGTTAATCTAGCTCTATGTTTGGTACGGATAATTGGCTTTTAAGATAGGAAGCATAGGCTATTTATTTATTTTGGGTTAACTATTAGTAAGGTCTTCGGTTCAATAACTTGGATGCGTTCGCGAGGGTAAATTTGGTCTGATTAATTTTGATTTGTTCTAGCGGAGTAATGCAAACCTTGTGACCTGCTAGAACAGTGATGCATTAATTTAAACTTTGACGAGGTTAGTCTCAGAAATCCTTGGCCCGGGAGGTCGATCACACCGTATCTGATTATTCACATGATAATAAAGTTTTATTTTGTCAAGTCATATATGGTACTACAGTATAACAGTAATAAATTGGTCACTCAAGGGTAAAAAGTATTAAGTTTGGAATCCTGAAAACGAGGGAAATCTCACGTCGTGTTAAAGAACTGGCGGTCTTACTGAGCACGTTCACAATTGCATCTCCCAAGTCTCACCCGTGTAAGTCCTTCTCGTTCGATGCAATTAATTGCTGTTCGGGGTTAAGTTCTGATCCATCCATCATACTAACGGGGTCTCCTTGGCACGTGGAAGGAAACCCCGTGCGTTCCTTCCAAGGATCCAGACCATATCCTTTTGACAAATGAAGTGCGTCATGATTGAAGTGACATGAGTGGTTCTCGGCCTGAGGCACGGGAAGGAAATGTCGGTGGTGTTGCCCCCGAGGAGCTTTCCGTAATTTCACGCTTATGATCAACACTCTGTGTGGTAGTTAAGTGGGCTATTGTTACGCTTCTGAGATTGCCAATATGGATTACTGTATAATCATAAAAGTAAAGACAGGGACTGAATTTATTTTACAAAAGAAATTTTCGAAGGCTAGGATTTTGAAAGATTGCTCCGAAACGATCCCAGTATTTCCCTGTTACACCTGTCCATGTCCCTGTCTTCTATTGAATTTACAAATAATCTGCCACTGCAGTAAAGAATATTCAATGTAATAACCGTTACCTGCTGACTTCTCAATCTGCAACTACATTCAACTAACCATAAAAATGGATCTAATATCAAAAACAAGGTCAGATAACTTGAACTAACATGCAACATAGAACTAACCGAACCTGGTATTTGTACAGTACAGTACTGTACTTGGTAATAAAAGCCAAACATGGAAATACTGTAGTGCCTGACCTATATGCTGATACTGCACCGAGCATCCTACTGATCTTCAAGTAACTCCACAAAGACGTGAACTAATGGATGACTCATAGAGAACTTACCCTAACATTGTTAAGTCGTGGAGAACTAAACCGAAATTTCTTTCCTAGGGCTGTTGCTGGAAAAAAATGAGCGTGTGAAGGAATTTTTCCGGAGATGAACTCTTCGGGAACTGACGCGTGTTTTATAACCTTTTGAAGAACTGACTCAAATGTCTCATCCTATCTTACCTGCCTTAAGTTTGATTTGTCATTGCTATTCGAACCTGGATTTTTACCATCGTAGTAAGCTTAAAATCTGCTGAATTACGTCTAAACTTACGAAGTGAACTCCATTGATTTGTTTCGCAGTTGAAAAAGGAAAAAGCTCCAGTCAAACCTCCTCAAGTCGAATTTCAAGGGACCAGCAAAATCTTCGAGTCGGTGAGGTTTAGAGTGAGGGAAACAAGCATTTTTTGGAGGAAAGAAAGACTAATTACGGGAAATCGTTAATGGTGAAATCTGGGCATTCAATTGCTTCTTAAATGAGTGCACAGGATGCTGCACTTGGGAGGAAAGTTTTCATTTGTTCAATCAGTCTTTCAATTCCTTTTAAAACACATCGAGTGGCATTTTATTGCTTTTGTCTATCCTGCGTCAATAATATGCAGTCCAAAAGGCCTCCAGACAACTCGAGTTATGGAAATTCAAGAGTGAAAACGTTTGGAGGTCCGAGTTATCGAGGTTCATCTGTAATTTCTTCGATCTTCGCACCCAACAGGGCATAGACTTACCGGCGATTTCCGTGCTAATATTGATTCCGGGACTCGAAAACAGTGTCGAACGTTTGGTGGGAACAAAAACGGGAATCAAGGTGTCCGCGTCGCGGGGCTTCGCCGTCGGCCCGACGTAGAATGGGCACCGTACTCAGCATCAGTCCCCGCGAGAAGAAAACAGCGTCGACGAGCTATTCGGAACCGTCTTTGAGCAGCCATTTGACAAACGACATGTCTTTCAACAGAGCCACTACGACTCCTCGCGACGCTGTCGATGACTCGGGTGACAAACTGCTGTCCGAAAAGGCTCTGCTCGAGAAGTTCTCGCGTGCCAGCGCAGTGGCTCACCACCACCACAACAACAACAATAATAATAATACCAGTGTCAATAACAACATCAACAACAAGAAACACGGCATGTTCCTCAACGGATTGAGCTGGAAGAGGCTCACGTCCGGCGGAGCGCACTTGGGACTCAAGTGCAACCGGAACAACAAAACGGACGCTGTCGTGAAAAACGGCGCCGTTCGGGCGCCGTTGGAAGCCATTCACCCCGCGTTGGACAACAACAAGAATATTCAGAAGGCGTTGTCGTGCTACAACATCAAGTCGAAGCAGTGCGACGGTGTTGTTATTGCTAATAACAATCATCACCAGCAAAATGGACGAACGGCCGCTGCGGCGGCGGCTGCGGGACACGGATTGAAGCCGTTGTTTCCGGCAGTGCAGGCGGCCATTTCCGCTGCCAGAGAGCCCAGTGTTGGGATCAGTCCCACGAAGAAGACGGTTATACAGGCGTCCACTTCCGAGCTGCTCAAATGTCTCGGAAATTTCCTGTACCGGAAATGTCGACGGCTACGGGACTTCCAGCCCGGTGACGCCATCATGTGGCTGCGGACAGTAGACAGAAGTCTTCTGCTTCAAGGATGGCAGGTTTGTTCTTTTGTTTTTTGGTGTTGTTATTGCGTTTACGTTAAACACTGTTGTATTTCATCGTGAAAGTTGGATTAATTTTTTTTTGCTGGGGAAGTGGGGTGAAAACGGAGATTCTTTGAACTGTTGAATATGCGGAGCTGCTATTGCCTCTGCCTTCATATCAAGATGCGTAAAACGTTTCGTGTGCGTCGAAAAATGCTCTGATTTTATGCAGGAGGAGGTCGATGAGTCTAGAATAAATTATGCAAAATAATTTCGTAATTTTTCGAATATATATTCGATGCAAAAATATAAAATTGCTTCTGTTACCTTTCGGCCTGGGCTGTAAAACAGATTTGATGAGCTCCAGAAAATGTTCGGATCCATGAAAAATCTTTTGGATACTTCAGAGTTAGACTAAGAGTACAGTATCGTGGTACACTGTTCTGTTAATATTCGTAAAAATGTGATTCTCGTGAAAAATACCTGCATAGAATTTGCAATAATTTTTTCAGAAATGTGTATGGATTTTCCATTTATTTTGAAACTCATTTGGAAAAGCTTTCATAAAACGATGGAATATATTTTGAAGCCTTTAAAGAAAGAATTTCAGCTTTCAGCGTGCTTCTGTCCGTGAATTTTAAGAAAGAAAATTTGCCTTGCATCATCGTGGAAGATCACGATCAAGGTCGCAAAACATTCATTAAATATGTGAACTTCGGAGTGATGAGGATCTTCTGCAGCCTTTATTTAGAAACGCATTGAGGAAACTTCTTTTATGTTTGGTGAGAGTTGAAAAAAATTCTCAGTTTCTTGCACGATTTCGTTAATTTTTGCTTCAATTTACGAAAAATTTTATTTTGCTGAAACCACGAATCAAGATAGTATAAATTTTAATTTGGAGCATAAAGGCTGTCGAAATTTTCTCATTCTGATGGGAGGGAACATGTCTCTGTGCAGTATTTCTTTGTGAAATTTTCTAAACAACTTACAAATTCTCTGATGCTTTTGATGGAAAAATATTATTTATTTCGTATCATTTAATACATTTCTGCTCAAAATAGGTACTATAATGCACTTCTTGCGGAACTGCGAGATTAAGACTGCTTAGTTCTTGCAGAAAGCCAAAACCTTCGTCGCGTGACCGCGGTTCATTTTCTCACGTTTCTCCGCGATTGCAACCCGGATTTTATCGGAAGTTATACACAAAGAAGCACCAGGAAAAGCGGAAAGCGTCGAAAGCTAAAGAAACACGTGAATAATCTCTAGGAAATCAGGCTTTTACCACAGCAAGGTCGTGGCACGTTGCGTCCTTGACATGTCTGCGTCGAGTTCAGTCGGGTACGGGTCCGGCGTATGCCACAGCCCGGGACATTTTGTGACGCACGACGCCCTTGTTTCATAATGCGTCGATTCGGTTTCGAATTGCAGATCTCGATGCATGACCCCGGCCTGTTACACAGGACAGTGAATGCGATATTAATGATGGCTAATGATGCAGTTCTGGAGGTTCTGGAAAATCCGGGGGATTTTCCCGAGTTGGTGCCCCTTGCAACGAACAGTCCTTTCAGTGCACCGCAACCACATGTTCTATCTGAAAATGCCTCGCACAAGGAATCCCCAAGACCATAGCTGCGTATCTCTGAAAAAATAATGAACCTGCGAGAAACCATGAATCGGGCTGCAGCAGTTGCATAAGCACGCGGATGCGAATTTCATTCATTTGCAAGCATTAGAATTTGCTGTTATTTTTCATTTGCTTTCATGTATTTCTGAGGATTTCTTTTTATTTTACTGATTTAGTGCACAGACTTGTATATTCTGGTTGATCTGATTAATACTCTGACTTGTGAGAAAGTTTTCAAGGTTGTGTTTGAAATACGGTGGAATCGCGTTAAAACGAAATACAGTTTGTGGCACTGGTGGAAACTTCAGAAATAGCTTCGTTTAAAAAAAACTGTGAAGTCGGAATTGAAATAATTTTGTGGCTATCTGGCTGGGACAAAAAACCTTTGTAAGTAATAATTCGCAATAATGAGGTTCATTGTAATGAGATTCTACTGTGACGTCTAACCCAGTAGCGCCTGTTCTCAATTTTTTGGAATGCACTACTTCCATTTTTGGCTTGTAGATTTTTTGATTAACCATAATTCACTACTAAAATTCTACGTTTTTTCTTTGCGAGGAAAGAAGATAAACAATTATATAATACCGCAGTTTGTTTGCGCTTAGAAATTCGTATCCTTCGCGAACAGTGTTGCGTTTTCAGTAAAATTAGTACCCTTTCGAATCGTTGTCGCAGGTTTTAAATTCAAATTGTAATTTTAATCGGAAGAAAACACCATATTTATCGGGAACGCTCAAATGTCCCCGAAAATTAGAAGACTCAAAAGCACTGTGTACATACTATACAATGCTTCCCAATCATTTGTTAATTCCGATTCATTTGTTTTTTGCGCCATGACGGTATAAAAAGAAAAGAGAAATTATTCATGAGCCGTCACCAGGTGTACAATTTCTAAAATTATCCCTCTTGGTGCACATGATATATTTCTAGTTTGTGAAGTTATTCGCTTTTGGGTCAAGATCTGAAAAAACAACCCGAGGCGAGCAGACGTCCATGTAATTATCCGAATGACCGAAGAACTTTTTCATTGCATTTCATAGTTTCTTCTGACGAGTGTTATGACGTTTCGAGGCCCATAATTGCTTTGGCTGGCTGGTATTGAGAGTACCGGTCAAATTGATAAAAAAATTATGCTTTTTTTTTCTTTTTGTCCGGTTCAAGCGAATACTTCTCCGGGATGACATCCGTAAATTAAACAGCGGGACTGGGTCTTTGCTTGCGATGGCTTAACGCTTTAAACCGTTTTTCCCATCGCGTCATGCACGAAAGGGCAAAGTACGAAGTTGCACTTCGTGCTAACATCTTTTGCGTGTAGCCTGTGAAGGCGAGAAGAAAATGCGTGCGGTGAATAATGCAGGAGAACACGAGAGAGAATATGGGGATAGAAGGGGGGAAAAAAAGGGGCACGAGAATAGGAGTCAGGCCGGAGATGGGAACTTCGTGATCTTGTCGCGAGTTCGTCGAAGTCATGAAAGTCGGATATGAAGCCCTGACTTTTTTTCTTCTTTTTCTTCTTCTTGCGTGAGGATCCTTGGTAATGAGAACTGCATCAATGTCGAAATGCTCTGACGCTATTCTGAGACGTAGCATGGACGTTAGTTCGTTCGTGGTGTCGCCGGCGAAAATTTCGAGACATGATTAATGTCGCCTTCAGATTCTGTCCGATCGCAAGAATATATTCGAAGCACGAACATCGATATTGATCAAATAATGACGGGAGTAAATGGTCGGGAATTTCTGGCGATGGTCCACTTTTTTGCCATTTTTCTTGTTTTTGATTCGATTCATGTTTAGACCAAATTTTTCTTTGGGAAACGTTAGTGAATGATTAAAATCGGTTAGAATTTTCAAGTATCCTTGTTTTGCTCTGGGTTTCAGGCTGATGTTGAGCTTGCAAATTTGAATATAAAAAAAGCTTTTACGATGTTTTTTGCGAAGCCGGTATAACAGCTACTTCTCTACTTATTAGAAGAATATTTTGCCTTGTATTACAGTATTTGTTTTCATTTAAGAATTCCTTGATGAATACAATACCTCTGCAATCACTGCCTCTGTACAGAACAGTAGCGAGGACTGTTTATTTTCTACGAGAAGTGCAACATTATTTTGGAAACCGAGAGATTCGCAATTTGTCAGATTTACATGTGGGAAGAATAGTAAAATTGTCTGTTCATCTTCCGAAGAAATATTCAGAAATTTTCATTCGAGTTTGCCTGCGAAAAAATTACCCGGAAAATATTTTGGTCACTCTCGAGCTTGAGAGATTTTTTATTCGTGCTGTATCCGTATTTTTAAACATGCAAGGTGATGATTTCTCAAGATTTCTATTGAAGTTCTTGGTTCCATTGATTGTCTAGATAGATTAGTCTAGATACACTCCTGGATAACCGAGAAAATAATCCTCGACTTCTGGAGTGATTCCCACATTAGAAGGGCAATACCAAAGTTTTTTCGGTTGGAATTCCCCTTTCGAAAGAGTCAATTGCAGGAAGAATGGTTCTAGTTATATCCTGATTTTTAGGATAATTTTGGTTTGATAAATTTCGAGATTGTAGAAGTGTTTAAACGAAAATATGCTAGGCGTCGTATGCATCATAATTCTCGAAAAGAAAAAAAAATCCCGAAATCGATCGGTTTTACTGAAGCTTCCGGATTTAAATAAACTGTTGGGGTAAAGAGCTTAAAACAATATCCGAAATATATTTCTTCTTTTCAATTGCAACATTTACACTGAAATGTTGAAGTACAGTGTTAGAGTAATATCGATTGTTTACGAAGGTAAACATGCAATTATAACATCTTTTTCTCCTACGATGGCCGGTCGACCGTGGAAAAATTCTGAGGTACCCTTCATATGCCGAGACAATTTTAGAAAAAATTAACAACTTATGGGAAACGCTTATTAAACTAATTGGCGGACGTTCGTTTTTCCCGAATCCGCGCGGAAACCGGACATCCCACATATTCATCACTTTTCCATGTGCACAATTTCCTTGTGTGTCCAGGGTCCGGCTTTTGCGTGTCCGGTGTCCATGACGTTCAAGCCCGTCGGGTTCAAGCAATATGACCGAGGCTATATTCTCCTTTTCTTCTTCCTCATTTTTCTCTTCCCCCACACACGTCACACCCTGCTCATCTTTTCGCTTTCATTTCTCCTTTCCGAAAGTTGCGACTCTCTTGTCACCGATTTCCTCGTTCGACGCGGGTTTCGTTCCGGGGAGTTGAAACCCGCACGACGCGGAAGAATGGCGAAGCGTCGAGAAATCGATAGATGGCATGAGGAATGAGCAACTGCGACCATGGACAGGGATTCCGCGTAAATTCGTGGCTTACGATTGAGTCGCGAAAGGAAACGAATGGAAATTGGGAGTGATGTGGAAATGGAATTATTATATGTTGCATGTATGCGTGTGATAAATTGGGTGATACATCTTCGTCTGTAAATGGGTTTTATGCACATATTCTATATGAAGTATGGTTCCCTCATTCATGCTGCGCAGTTTTTTCGAAGGCAAAATTTTCGGCCTTTACGCATTTTTAGGAGATTCTGTATTCACATAGTAATATTTATAGATATAGAAAATATACACGATGTTTCCCACCTCATATTCAGCTCGCTGAATCAACGAGTAAATTCACGGAAAATCTATCAGTGTTCTACTTACCATTGATGTTATTATTTTCTCACCTTGATTTGTCTGGAAGAATTCAATCAAAAAATTCAGAAGAATATTATAAAACGTGTTTTTCATCTCGAAGATCGCGTCGAACTGAAATTCTTTTTTTTTTCATTGTGTCGAGAATTCGGATATAATTGTCGTTTAGGTTCTCCGAAAAATCTGAAGTATCCCTTCAAACAACAGAGAAGTTAAACAAGTGTAAACTTGACTAAATAAAATTGATTGAATTTTAAACTGGAAATTATCAATCTCCTTCACTTGCGAAACTCTTTTTGGAATCTTCAAATATCGCGGAGTTCTTGGAAATTTTGAATCTGTTTTCAAAGTTTTTCTCCGAAATGAAGAGGTAGATTTCGACGAATCATTCTCCATGATGCAGCATCCAATTGATCCGAATACTTCTCCATTCATTTTACTAAATCAATCGCAGTACAAAGATTACGTTCTTATTCCTCTATAATTTTGTCTGGATTAAACGCAGAGCACTACTTAAGAACCTCAGACTTGAATTGTTCTTCTAGTTAATGACATAGTCTCTAATTTCGTTCAATTGTTGGTAAATCATCAAATCAGAAAGGTTCCTACGACAATCGCTGGAACATTGCGGAACGACTTCAAATAATGTGCAGTACTTGAATTACAGTAATTCAGCGGGACAGTAGATGTTTCAACTTCCGGGGAAGCCTACAAAAAGATTCAAGAGTGAGGGTATTTTTCGTGTGAACTTTCCGCATGAAAAAGCAGGAGTTCGCGCAAAAAGGGTTTCACGTGTACCGAATATATTACCCCCGGCTTTCCCAGTACTGTACTGCACTTTCAAACTGGTTGCACTAAAAATGCACCCCTCGCTTATCGCAGGTCACAAAAACGAAGGGTGGAAGGAATGAAGCCAGGGAAAACCCCAGCCAATCTCTAATTTTACAACTCGTCATAAGTCATATCGATCCCGCGCAAGTCCCTGTTATTTTACTGCAGTGTAGTGCTGTGTGACGTTTTCTGTCCAGGTTCCTATACGTGACCAACGGAGAATCACGAAGGCGTGGACACATTTTCGTTCACACGCGGATTCGAAGCGTTATTGAAATTCGGGATATGATGACAAGGTGTACCGGAAGCATGTTGACTGATCTTTGAGCGGCGGTACTGTGTCTCGAATGTTTTGAGGTGCAGCGGCACGTTGAAATTATATTTATACTGTATATTTTTTTCAATTGAAGCGCATTTGATTACTGTTCAGTTAAACTCGAACCTCACCACGGAAGTAGATTTTTTTTCAAGTCCGTGGCTGAATTCCCTTGGAAACGATCCATTAAAAGCCTACCCAACTCGGAGGTTTTTCTTTTCCAACCTCCTTAATTCGAATTTTCCGTTGGCGTTTTGGCTATACAGTTTCATTGACATAGGGAAGTGAAAAGCAATGCACATGTAACTTTATGTGCTCTGAAAAGAAGTGAAAGACTAATTGTGCAAATGAGCTCTTGCCTCTAAGTATCCTGTTCACTCATTCAAGAAGCAATTTAAGGCCCAGAATATCACCAATTACTTCTTCCGTTTCCCCGAAAAAAAATGCTTGTTTTCCTCACACGGAACCTCCCTAACTCGATTTTTTTTATGCTGTTCCTCGTAAGTTCGACTGGAAGAAATCAACAGCTTTTTCCCATCGATGCTCAATTTCATGAAATTATTTTTTTGGGGCTAAGATTTTTAAAAATAAGAACCTGGATGCTGTTGTGGGCTTTCTAACAACGGTTGGAGGGGTGTTTATGACGGTTTTTCGTGCTTACAAGCAGATAGCCTAGTACCGATTTCGGATGGCTTACAGCGAAATTTCAAGGTTCTCCGAGAATTTTAAAGAATGGCATTTAAAATTTGTTTGAACGTTTGTAAAAAAAAAGTTTGTTGCGGAATACAGCGCTCTTCTCTTTCGTCAGATCCTTTTGGCTGTCAAAACTCTGAGTTTCAGAGAATTACTCAGAAATTGTTCTATACGTAAAGGAAGAAATACTGTACTGTGTGAAAACGTAGCGAGGAGACGAAGGCATATGAACAACTATGACCCGTACTCATTATCGCGGTAGCGCATAAATTATCCGGATCCTTCTGATTGTTCGGAAACCTTACTGAAGAATGATGGTACTGATGCCACTTCGGAGGATCGATCAGGTTTTTTTGCCAATTAAAATAAAAAGAGAAAAAGCATTCTTCAGACCGACTTTTCGAGGAACTCCGGTTGGAAATCTATCTTGTCTGAAAGTACGGTCTTGATTTTTGACTCGCCTTTACTGTACAGCACCTGTAAAAGAAATCTCCGTGGGCGGATTAGGATCCCTTCGCAGAAGCCTGAAAGGACAGGTTAGGAAGTCCTTTGGCCACCACCAGAAATCTTCTTTCTTTTCTTTTGTCGTCGTTGAAAGAAGATTGGTTGAGGAAGTGTATCTCGTGTCACGTGTTGCAGCATGTGGAACTTTTCTTTCGTCGTCTGCTGTGCGCCCATTGATATCGTACCCGCCAGAAGTCGTCCGCGAGCAAAGAACCCGTGCTGGATCTGGGAGACGATCTCCGACCGACCCGGGGCTTTCCAAATTTACTTCCAGCATATCCTTTGGGGATATAGGAGAAAAAGGGGTTTTTTTTTCGACTGGGTCTCGATCAAATCTCGTGTGACTCTATAGGAACTCGTGGAATATAAATCTATGGAGACATGGAAACTTGACTGCGTCTAACCCAACTGTTGAATTGACCACTTTTTTCAATTTTGAAATGCGTCGATTCTCCTCCTGGAAAGTGGGTTTTACATCCAAAGTTGCATGGTGGGACTCTATTTCCAGCCAATCCTGGGTTCGTGGAACGAAAGTACAGCAAAACATATTTTATCAAGTTCAAAAGCTTCAAAATTTACATGCTACTGCCTCGCATATGAGAGTTACTTGATCCAGTCGCATATTGTCACGTTTCCAGAAGCTTTAGAATTGATCTTCAGAAAATGCTCGGATTATAAAATCCTAAGAACGAAACATACCTGGAAGCAGGTCTTTCACCCTAGCCCATCTGTCGAAAATCGGATTTTCACGGACCCTTTTTAAAAATTTGCAATCCCTTTTTTCACGAATCCTTCCTCTCTGGCATTTTGTCTCCACTGCTCTACGGTTCTCATTCTTCGCAATAAATGGAACAATGCTTCGACCCTTCAAAATATTCAACGCACATTGCTTCAATAACGCGAGGGATTTATTGTTCGATCTGAAAACAAAATCTATTGCCATACTAGCGTCCAGCTCATTTCGTAGAGGAGAACATGTCGAGGCTTTCTTGGGGAAGCAAACCATACCTGCATTTTTAAAAATTCATTTCCGTGGTTGAAATAAAAAGAATTAACTGTGGCGCAAGATTGATCATCTCCTCTATCTTCAAAAATGATAACCTTTCAAAGGCGACCACTTCAGAGAGTGTATAGTTTTAATAAAAATCCCTCGCATGCAGAACATGTATAATTTTCTAGGAAGCGAACCATTATACAATTGCATGTGGCAACTCGAAAATACCGGGGAATGTTCGATTCTCAATAATACTGTATTACAGTTCTTTCAAGTGTGCTCA
This sequence comes from Notodromas monacha, assembly GCA_905338405.1. Taxonomy (NCBI): domain Eukaryota; kingdom Metazoa; phylum Arthropoda; class Ostracoda; order Podocopida; family Cyprididae; genus Notodromas; species Notodromas monacha. Next base: position 139,774 of record CAJPEX010000068.1, on the reverse strand, counting down.
CAAAATCCAGGAACTCTGCTGAGAGACGTCGTTACAGAAATTACCCTTGTATTCATGAAGAAGTGAATCCATTTTACGAGGAACATACTAGTGAAAATTGCAGGCTCCGCCGAAGAGAATCGCTCGTTGTAAGGCGAAATAAAGGTTTGATGGCACCTTGTGCTCTAGGGAAAAATAAGAGATATCTGGCAGTTCTGCTTCTCGGTGCACACGAATATGGGAGTAATGCAAGTTTCATTGCTTCATAAAGCATCTCCTCTAACGTTCCCTCCCCCACGTTCACCCTCTTTCTAAGCATTACATTTGCAGAAGGCCTCGACGCCTTTGGCGCGTGTTTTATGATTTTTTTTTACTGTACTCCTTCCCGTGGGGGTTTCACGTGTGTGAGCATAGACCTAGAAGGGGTTTCTTGCTTTGAAAAATCGAATTCGTTTGAAGTTGGAGTTTGAGAAAGCGTGAAATAACTTCGGCCATTTTCGACAAATTATCTGAATATTTAACCTACTCCTACGATATCACATGAAAAGTTGAAATAAAGCTCTTTTTTCTTTGAAATTTCTATCTCACGGCGTTCATGCAGTATTTATGCAAGGAGAGGGATGGATATAATTTTGCAGCGCTCAATTTTTATTTTGATGGATGTGTGTATCTTCGCTGCTTGTCGTCTGTTCTTATGGGGAATAGGCTATGCATTTTTCATGCAACGCGAAATGCGATTTTAGTGACAAAATTCTGAATCAAGAAGATTTTTCTTGAGCAAAATTTATTCGCTGCAGAAGCCTTTATATTTTTTTTATCATTGAGGAGTTGCTTGTTTCGAAAATAAGTTACTGTGCATTTGCTCGTTTCGTGGATTTCCTGCGCTGAATTGTTTCGTTGGTCGCTAAGTGCGAGGCTGTTTTTAATTTCCGGACACACTATTTGGCTGGATTTGCCGACAGAAAAGAGAGCGGTTGTGGTGTACCCTAAACCCGTCGAAATGTTCTTGTAATCCCCCTTCATTTCGAGGTGTCTGTGTTGACAGAAAATTGCTCTTCCCCGTCGGTTTTCGTTCACCACAGTGGGCAGAATCTGTGGGCGAAAAACTCCGGCTTGGAGAAAGAATTCCTCCAATTAAGATGGCCGGACAGCGAGTGCAGAGGACCACATAATAGATCCGATTACGAAGCGGGAATAAAAGGACGAAAAACGCGAGATAATTCCGCACTTGTATGTGCCCCCATGTTCGTCGTCTTCGTCGTGTGTCCTGCAACGAAAAAACCCCTCTTTTTATTCGTTTTGCCAGAGAAAAAAAAGGAGACACCCTCTTCTTCCTGTGATCTGGCCGCCCGGAAACGTAGCTGCAATAAATTGGATCCCCGACCTGTCTTCGTGCACCCTGTTTCTCTTCCATCTCTCTTCTGGGGATCTTTTTTCCTCCCTTTTTTGTTCATGTGTTGGTGTTTCATTTTTCCAGCTCAGTCTTTCTCTTTGTGTCTCTTTCTCTGGTTTCAACTTGGGCCCGGGAAAGATTCTTTTCCTAATCCTGCATGGGAAGTTTTCCCTGAAGAAATCCCTGCTTATTTCCAGGTGTCTGTTGGGTGGGTTAAATAACGGCCGCGACCCAAGGTTTTATCAACGTTGAGGAACATTTTTCGCTCTTGAAAATGCGGTGCTTTGAAAAATACTGTACAATTTAAAATGCTTGAAATGTTACTCTGGAATGGATGTTGGAAGTTTGAGTGTGTTTCAAATAATCGTTGCAACATGCTTGGGAGTGTTTCGTGAAACCAAGGAAAATCTATTATTTCGAAAATTGAAGCAATTTTCACGCTGCTTTATAAACATGCATTCTTGATTTATGCAAATTCTGTGCTGAATTTAATAAAACTTCAAAACTTCAATGGTACTCTTTCGATGCCGACATTCATTCATGGTGAATAACAAGCACGTGTATCTGTTTAAGGAAAGTGTGATTCTGGTGTCACAGTCTCAGTGAAAATTTACCCGACCTGAAATTCTTTCTATTTTCTGGAGAAAAATTACTGGAATGTGTTGAAACTTTACCTGTGCCGTGACTTTTCTGCCACGCATTTCGGTAGTGATAATTTCGTATTAAAGTGTCTCTATTTTCAAAATGCAATGCTTGAAATATGAATTTCTTTGAAACTAATGCACAGGGCTTCGGCATAACTTCAATTCGAAATAAATGTTTGATGTCTTGAAAGTTACTCAGCAGTGATAATTCCATCTTGCCCAATGGATTTTTATGTTCAGATCAAGAACCTGACGAATTTTCAGCACATCTGGATGTCACGAGCATTCGGGATCACACTTTGATGAAGCGCCAAGTTTTCAGGCGGCAATCTCTCATTTCGTTCTTTTAAGTTCAGCAAACAGGAAGAATACACTACATCCCGGAAGAGATGCCCTTGCGACTTACGCTGGTCGGGAACTTCTAAAGCGAGGATTAACGTTTAGTTGATGACTTCCCAGCGTTCCTGATTCTCAGGGGACTTAAATGGGGCAAATCCTGACTGGGAGGAATGATTTCCGGTTGTGTGCATACTACGGGGTTCCGGTTTTGAATAGCTCTTTCCGTGATGTGGAAGAGGTAAAGCGTTGTGAGTTGGGGGGAAAATGGACAGAGGCTTTTTCGCTCGCCCCGTTCCGTTTCCAGCCGATGGAAATAATCAGGATGCGGGTCACAAGACTCGGTCTAATCAACGGGGAATTATGCGAGGGGGGATTCGCTGACGTGGGTCCGAGTCCCGAAGGAATTTCACTGGAGTCGGGCCCCGAGGGTGGACCGCGTGTCGACGAAGCTATTGAGGTGGGTGCCTGTCGAGAGGAACTCTACGTCAGAGTAGAGTAGACACTGCTGTCGTCGCTTTTTTATTGTTTCACTTTATTTTTTTTGGAGACTCCGATGTGAAGGAATCATGCGAAAGTTCTTTGATTTCTCAAAGAACCTTGGAAAGCAGGTGTATCATGAAGAGAAAGAGGATGCTGTAATGTCATCTAGATTTGTGAACTCAATATGAAGGTTTGCCTTTTTACGCCCGCACTTTCTGGAATGCAAGACGCAATCGAAAGACATTTCTCTGAATTTTTCACCTCGTTGAAAGTAAAAAAGCCCAGCATTTTGAATGAAGAAATGGCACATCACAGTATAAAATATGTCTGTGGATATTGAGCTTCTTCAAGAGGTGCATCTTATTATACTACAGTGTACCTCTTTCCGAACTGCATTGAAGGATGCCTGACGATATTCGTGCGTTGTTTATGTTCAAGTAATTTTCAATGCAATTATTTTGCGGCATCAAATTTGCATCTCGATGTACATTCCGCTGAAAACTTGGTAATTGTACAGTACTGTTTCCTAATGTACAACCTTCTTTTCTGAATAGTATTCCGCAATGTTTCCAACATTGCCAACTTCATTTGTCGAATTCTGAATGCTGAGAATGAAACGTTTTCTTATTGCCCTTGTGTGTGTCGATGAAGTCACAAATCCGATAAGAGATCGAATATCTCCAGACGTTACTCCCCTGTGTTGAGAACTTTCCAGCATTTCAAAGATGAAAATATTTGCTCGGAACTTCATTCATTCGAGCTCTAATCTAATGAACAGTGTCCTACTTTTCATTTTTTTTGGAGGTGACACAAAGTTTACTGTATGCAGTACCTTTTAATATTTTTACTTAAGCACACTTATTTTCATCTGATGGAAAAATTGTCTAGGGCTAATACATTTTAAATTCTTCGGGTATGTTTTCGATATCCACGAGAATGCACACGGTCATTATACTAAGTACAGTAATTAATTTTCTACCATCTTTCGTGACTTGTTAAATGCTGAAAAGAGAGATAGAAAAAACTACCACGGTATTCATGTACGCAGAGTTCTTGGGCAACTTATTGATTAACCCGTGGGTTGGACTTGTGGAGAGAATTGAAAGAATTGGCTGAGGACGTCAGCAGAACCCTCAGCTTGTCGTACGGGCGCGGAAATGCACGCTCATTTTTGCCACCCTCGCGCGTGCAATCCCTATTATTCCCTCGTCGTCGTAGCATCGACATCGTCGTTACCGTCGTGTCGGCGACTAGGAAGCCGGTATAGTGGTTCGATTCTTTCCGGTGCACACCAGGGGGGGGGGGGGGGGGATTGGGAGGGCACAGAAGAAATGAACGAGAAGCAAAGATGTAATTGATGGGGATGTCACTAAAAACCAGCTGCCCTAGCAGCAGCAACGCGAGGCGCGGCGCGTGATGATGTCATTTTGCTTGCAGTCGGTTAGTTGAAGATGGCGATCGATGTATTCTGGTGCCCGGGGAGAGGTCTCAATTGCCCCGGGGGTGTTTTAAATGTTCGAAAGGGCTGCCGTGCTTTCAGTGGATTGCTTCGATCCATTTTGAGTCAGATGAAGGGGGAAAAAAAGACAGCGAACGAAACAAACATTTAAATTCGGAAAACTCCCCGAAAGCTTGCACCTATTGAAGCTTCACCCGACAAACTTCGTAATCATCAGATGATGCGAATCTAGTTTTTGAAATTCAGGATCAAACGGTATTTTTTCTGAGAATGTGAGAGTGAGACACACTTCCGTTACATTCAATCTTTTCAAAATTAAAGAGGCATGTTCTGCGCATGTTCCCGGCATTAGCGTGATCTTCTGAAGCAATCCCATTATAAATTACGGTATAAACATTACTCTTTTACCCTTGCGCTGAAGATGACAGTCATTATTTTTGCAAGTTCAATTTCAAGTGCGATTTTCATTCAAAAGATTGTGTTTTATGCTAGATAAGTAATCAAGCAATGTAACTATGAACTTCAGAAACCAATAAAATAAATGAACCATCACGCGCCTCTATTTTTAGCCTATTTTCGCGATGAAAGTGCGGCTTATGTTGGAAATAAATTCGGCAGATGAAATCCGTTCCGCGAGATTCATAGCTCCTTCCTTCGCTCAATTTTTGTGCATCGTGTCGCGTATGTTTGCATTGGTTTATTCTCAAAGGCGAAGTATGTTTCCTTCTTTCGAAGCTGGATAAAATTCAATTGGGGCATTTGGATAAAATCTGCGATGAATGCACGAATTGAACACCGTACGTGAGCGGGATTTCGAGCGCCGAGGGAGGGATTACGTGAAATCGACAAGATTTGTAGTCGCTTTATCGATAAAAGGAAACCGTCTGAAGGGAAATTTATTGCGTTAGGTTTCGACTTCCGAAATGGGCGATTCTAAAGTTGATTCGAAAATTCATTCCTGCTTTTTTTTCATGGTAACGTGTGTTTTTCTTTTCTTGGTATAACAGAAAAGTATAGTGCGAAAGTTCCAAAATGCGTGATACAAAATGGGACTACCTGAAATTCAGTTGGCTAGGTCTCAGAATTTCGCACTATACGGATGCCCTGCTTTTTCGTAGGTTTTGCAACTATAGATAATCAATTTATGCAAAACACTTTCCCCCTAGATACGAACGATGTAATGGGTTTTTGTGTAGTGGAAGGAACTCGAGGAGAAACTGATTCGATGTTCAAATACTCGTTCCTCGTCACGTTGCATTTTTTAAGGGTACAGTGCTGAATATCAAACTGCAGCCGGCGACATATCGTAAATTTGTGATAAAGCTCTTGGACTGTATTGCAAAGCTTCTCAGTTTGGAAACCTAACTGTTATCCAGAGTGATACACGAACACTGAATCGAGAAATGTTTTAGAAAATTTTCAAATACAGTATTTCAACTTAAAATCTGTTTAAGACAAAGAAGGGGCTATTTGGAAACCAAGTACAGTAATATTGTGACAACAACGGAGAAACACGCTTACGGCGCTTGAAAAACAAGCGGAAAACATTTTCGTGTCTAGTTCCTGACAAATCCCAATGTGTTCGATCGATACATTTTGCTATTAATAGAATAGACTGAAAAGATACGGTACTAAACGAGTTTCCCAGCGGATGCAAAAATTTCATGCGATTGTTTTTCTCATTTTGATTGTCAAAAAATCACCTTGAAATGGATCTTCGACGAGCTAGCCGTAAACTTCGAAGTGTTTGATTTCCTGTTCAAAGTGCTGAACGCTTGGGATTTTCTGGACGATGCCGTGATTATTCTACTTCTCTCAAATTTTACCATCTTCTTTTGGCAGAATTTTAAAAATTTCACACCTACATTTTAACTGCCTTGAATATTAGCGTATTGATTTATTGGCCTATAATGGCGCGTGGCTCATCATCCTCATGCATTTTTTGAATCAACATGTTTTCTCGCTCTGAGAGCGAAGGCGTGATGGAGTATCGAAAGATCGGTTATTTGCCGTTAAGAGAAAAAAAATTTCGAAGAAGAGAACATCTCAAGAATCCCGGTGTCCTCCGAAAGCTTTTTCCTTCAGCAAACAACTCTGAAATCCTCTCCGGGGTAGCAGGAGTGGTTGAAGCGGAATATTTATCGCCTTTCGGCGTCGACGAGGGATCGAAAACTTTTCAGTCGCACTGAAGGGAACGAATGGGACATTAGAGGAACGTTCCTCCTGACGTCAGGGGCTTCACGTGCGAAAATATTTGCTGAGGGCAAACTATCCCCGTTGTGATGGTGTGATGGATGATGTGCCAAGAACCCAGAGAGTTTCATTGGCAAAATGTTCTTCTTTCTTGACGTTTTTCGAGAACTGGTGTTACGAGCTGAAAAATGCTTGTCCTTAAGCTCGGTCCAAACAACGATGCTGTAAAGGCTCCATGCCGCGAAAACGGAGAAGGATTTTCTGAAGTGTAGTGTACGTTGTACGTCTACAGTATTTCACTTATTCGTGCTTCATGAAAAAAATTACTTTGCTGTTACTTACACTGTTCATTGATGGCAATTTTGGAGAATCATTCATCTGTATTTCGAACCACGCCACCCGGTCCAATTGTCACGTTTTCACAGTGGCAATGCATATTTTCACGCAGTAGAATAAACAAATTAAAATATTCTTGTTTCTTTGCGGCGTTTATTAAAAATATTTTTTGGGTAAGATGTTCTTTGAAGAATCGTTTAATTATTGCTTAACGCATTTCGAACAATCGTTCCAACCTGCATGAAAGGATTCGACGTCATAAAAACTAAATGCAGGCAATTCTCCCGGCTTCAAGAATTTCTCTTGATTTACGGGCAATTTTCCATACGTTCACCTCTTCACTGTTTACCTTTGAATACCGTAGTTCAGAAGATTCATCTCAAGCTGCGTACATGTCTAAGCACCGCCTAAATTTACGAAAAGGTTGTTCGACCATGATTTTCAATGGGCTTCGGGTTTGTTTGAACAGCTTCATTTTCCATGTTGTCTATTTTGATCGTTTGAATTTACGAATGTTTACCTTCATTTTCTATAAAATATCCCGAGGTTTCACCAAAGCGCGAGTTATTTTCTGCTTGAATTGATGTTTGTGTGAGCTGGCAATTTTTCGAGGGAAGGAATGCGCGTTGGGGTGAGCGAGTAATTTGTCTCTAACAGAGCTCAACACCATTAGTTTCAAAGTTTAATTCGAGTTACGTGCACATGTTGCACACAACATTCGGCAATTTATCCTGCTGACGTTTTTTTTTCTTCTCCCCGCTCATTTCTTTCGCACATCTCCCTCACCGAGTTAAAGCCTGCAATTTAAAGTTTGCTCGCTACCTCTGTGGCGCCTGAATGTTGCGGAAATATGCTATCTGCAATCCACACGTGATTTGTAGGCAGTGTCTCCCCTCATTTTCCCAGCTAGAGCAGAAGGAAACAGCGGCGCTTCCATCTTTTCCGCGGCGAATATAAAATGAGTACGGCACGAAATAAGATCCTGGGGAGGGTGGGTGACTGAACCATGTACTCGACACCCCATAACTCGAAGTAGGGGTGTTGGGGAGTGTGTTTTTTTTACTCTTTCATTCTGCGGAATGAAGGGGGAAAAAAAAAGAAGTGAACAGAGGGTGTGGGTAATGAGAAACGTTCCTTCCGGCACCCCCAGAATGCCCAGTGTGTGTTGAGGAGTGGAGAAGAAAACAGCTGCGGGAGATAAAGCCCGTTTTATTGTTTTTACTCGTTCATTCCGTTCGTCCTCCTCCTCCTCCTTCCTTTCTTCCGGGGTTTCCTTTTGAGAATGGGTTTAGGCCAGAGGATCCCCGAAATTTTTTTTCTTTCCTGACAATAAAGTGAAACAGACTGTATGTTGGCACTGTCCAAAAGGCCCCAAGTTCGGGGGTCTATATAGTGCCTGTGTCAACAGCAGAAACTCTTCATTTTTGTTCTCGCCAGCATTTTCGCGCCCGTTCGAACTTCAAAGTCAGTCAATTTCCTCAGGAAAAAATGACGAAGTTTCACTTCGCGCAAATTTGTAGCTGTTACGCAGCTTTCCATATCTGGAGCTGCAAATTCTTTTTAGCGCTGATGTATCTGACCATTTTTAGAAATGGGTTGAGCTTGAATCATCCATTTGAATTTTTTTCCTGTAGAATCGGAAAGAATTTTGGAATGCATAATCCTTTCATGGACAAGAAGTAACTTTTATCGACGTTTCCATTAAAAAGCTTACGTTGTTCTTCACTTGTTTCTGAAGTTTAAAAAAAAGAGTACTCAAAGACATACGCCGATTTAAGAAAATTCCTCTGTACAATATTTAGTTTCTGGAATTTGCAGGGTGGAAACCTGATAACGGAATTGGGAACGTTCTCTGTATTCTGCGTCATTTTAAAATTCATTTGACAAATGTCCTGGCCCAAGAATCGCGAATGAACCTTTTAAAATTTATTCTGATCATTTATTTCGTAAGGAGTGCTTCGGAATGTACCTGAAATATACTGTACCGTACAACAGTATCATACTTTTGTGATTACAGAAGCAGTGTAAAATTTGTTATTCAAGTAATTATTATAAGCCATGACTAAAATAAAAGCCCAGTTGTGTACCTCATCGATCTTAAGAAAGCTGGAATTTTTTCAAGTATCCAAAGAGGATTCACTCCTAGCAGAACTGGCTTTCCTGGCCTGATTTTCTGTAAAACTCTGCATCACCGGTGGATATTCATCAAATTTAAAACTGTATTGATAAGTAGAAGAAAGCCTCACAGGGAATGACTCGAAAGAATGTAACCGCCACCCGACACGTGAAATCTGTGCCAAGCCTCGAGAGGCGCAACAACGCACGATAATCAATAAACCCTATTCATTCTCATTATTAATACCTGCCTCTTGAGAATTCAGGTAGCTTTCCTGGAAACCGAGCGAAAAAATCCATGAATCTTCTAGCATCTGTGGGGAAATTCCCGGGATCCGCTTGCTGAATTTGTAATCAATGCTTTCCGGCCGGTTGTTCTGCACGTATGAATCTGTCCGTCTCTCTGTCTGCTACTCGGAATTTCGCAAGTCAGGACCCCGACGCGCGCGAGAGACCCCCTCTACCCTTGCAATAATTGCACCAGACGCGGGTTGCCTCGGTCCATCTTTATGCTATGGTTCCTCTGGGGAATCACGGGCGACGATTTCCAGTCAGCATAAAAATGGGAAGGACCCGTTGGTCCAGGAGGGGTTGCCAAGCTTATTTTCCATCTGTATACCCTGGACTCGCTGACTCACTCACTGAATTTGATGCGGCGAGGAAACTTTGAACAAATATGTATTCATTTTGTTTTTCATCACGTAAGTTCAACGTGGAAGAAAATTTTAGTCGTTCATCTTGCCAATTTCTTCATCAAAAAGAATGTAAGTCCATAAACCTCGAATTGACAAATGATTTTTTTTTAAATCACTGCAAACCCCTTCAGCTTCTCAGTCGCGTTCAATTAAGATGCAGGTTTTTGGGAGATTATCGCAAGGAACACGTTTGATCTAAATCTATGAGTCGTTAATGCAAATCTTCAATTCTTTGAAATTCAGGTCGACAATTCTTCCAATATTAACTGCATTTTTTTGCTGCAAACTGATGGTTTTTCGCGCCAAATCGAGTATTAAAGAAGCAGTTCGGAAATTCACTGTTGGAATCACCACAAAAAATGCTTAACTACCTTTCCTCTCCAACTCTTTATAACAAATACAGTAGTTTTTGGAAGCTGAGAGGAAAGCTTTTCGCTTGGTCTTCAGTTGAACGAAAAATTGAATCCACTTTTTCGGTGGAGATCTTCAACAGAAGCGGTTACAATAATCGGTATTTTAAATTATCTTCGACGAAGTGAGTTTTTTTTTAATACCTTGGTCGCAGGTTGGACACCCCTGTGTTCGGTTAAGGAAAAGAAGGAGGGGTGGGTTCACATCACATGAATAGACCAGGCCGCTGTCTGGAATTTTCCGGAGGAGCGGAGGAGAGAGAAAATACCCAGAGGAGTTTTCCCTGAGCATCGATGCAGAGCATAAAGGAATTTCTAGCCAGGGGCTTTTCGTCGCGGTGGCAGCTGAGGCTATTCATTTCGCTGACGATTGCATCGAGGGATACGGGGGGGATCCAACGACACGGGACGGGAGTTGTTGGAGGTTTCGAGGTCCTATAGCTGTGTGCCGGGTACAATATTTTTTTCTCCTGTACGAAGCTGGTCGAGATCGCTTTTTTTTCGGAATCCTTCTCGCGAACCATATTTTCAAATATAATTTCCTGCTGATTTATTATGATAAATACGAACGACACTTTGTTTACTCGCGTGAAAAACGTCCCCGTTTTTCTACAGGACGAGACCGAGACGCACATATAATACTGTACTGTATTTGCATCGAAAATGAAAACAGTTTTGCGTGAAAATGTAAAACGTGCTTCGGTTACGTTCATTTTTTTTTTCAGAAGCAGATGCGTCTTTGATTTTGATTATTCTCAAAGATTCCCCACAGAAATGAGAATCGTGAAATTTTTACCATCGAACTGAAAATATCAGCAAGGATTCGTTCGTTTAATTTCTGTACTGAATTTTCATTCGAAATATTGTACTGTACTGAGTTTCTCAGAAGTTCTAGTGCTTCATTTTTAAATCTATGACGAAAAAATCAACGATGACGTAGAAATTTTACCAACATTTTCGCAAATTTTGAAGTTCATTATTTCAATTAATTTCTCGATCAGAGTGGAATAAGTACTGAAAAAGTACAACTAAGCTTCAGTACTATAATTCATTTGTGTAGTAATTTTTTGTTTCGCTGAAGTCAGCGAGTATAGAAAACTTTGTTCGCTAGTCTCGCGTGACGAGCATAATAAACCGCGGTCGAACATTCTGTACGCGTACTGCTCAGTATTCAAAAGTTATCGTCAACTAAATCAACATACAGTGAATAGAACCTGTTGAGACCTTTTCCCTGACACTCAATATGCACGGGTTCACACTCACCGCAAGAGGAGCGATGTTATATTCGATCCAAACTTCCGATCCTAAAATACCGACTCTTCCGTTTATTTTCGTGCTACTGCTGCTGCTCCTGAATCCGCCGCTGCCGCCGTTCTGGCACACCACGTTTCCGTATATTGTATACAATACAGTAGAGGCAGATCCGGTCGAATCAAAAGGAAAGGGGGGGATTTAGCTTTGATCCCTCGGACTTTGTTGCATGCTTCCGCGGTCAATTTCGATGAGAGGGAAGCCCCCCGTTCGCCGGAGGGTGGCAAAGTTTCGTGGCGGCTGGGCGACGACGATTACTGTTTATCGAGTGTCGTTGGAGAGGAGGGGAAAATTACGACGGCATTGGCTTCTTGATTGAAAAGCGGATGGCTTTGTTCTTTGTATTTGCAGCTGTGTTTTTTTCCAAGGCAATGAATGAATCTTTTGGTCGAAAATGTTCTTCGTACAGTATTTTGATTTCAAACTCATTTGTTGATATTATATTGTTAATTTGACATTTCTTTATTTGAAACTTGGGGGGCAAAAAAAACTGTCATGAACTGATCTGAAATCAGTCCATAAAATTTCCGCCGAAATCTACGAAAAGGCACTGGCAAGGGAAGCGCGAAGTGGACATAAATTGTGAACCCATTTTTTATTTTATTTAAAAGTTCAAATTTGACGAATTGCGGTCCATTTGCGGCTTCAGTCGGGGACGTTTTGATAATATTAAATTGTCATACCCGTTTAGCCCGAAAACTGCCGCCCACTGGTTTGCTTCTGAGGAACCCGATATCTTCCAGAACGTACGCTAAGGGTTTCTCTCGTGTCATATCGTATGCTTGTGCCGTTCATTAGGTTAACCTCACTGGAAGACCTAAAACATAGAATCGATTGATAAGATCAAGTCATTCATGAGGCAACCGTGAGCGACGGAAGCCGATTAAATGCATCTGAGAATTTTTCTTTGATGAGGTATAATCGCAAAGGTTGAAAGCTGTGCATTGAATTTTTTATCCGACGTTTCCGCGCTGGGTATGAAACATTCGTGTCAATGCTTGTTGCAGTTGAAAAAAATGTGTACGATATTCGTGCAAGATTAAATCTAGTAATCTGGGATCATGAAACTCAAGTACAGTACTGTATATCAGTCATAGATCGGTTGAAGCTGAGAATTACTTGAGTAAAATTAACAATCAATATCAAGATTGACCATATAAGACAAATGAGTGCGACTTGGAATTTGAAAATACTGTACAATAAGTGGTACGAAATACAGTACAGTAATGTAAAGGGTTGATATTGATAAGGGCCGAAATCCACGAATATTGATATTGATATCGATATTGATAATGGTTGATATGATAAGGGTGGATATTTGCTGCCTAATATGCTGAATGCCAAAGATCTGAGATTTTTCGGGCCTTCACAGCCCTAAGAAATTATGTTCAAAGCTATTCCATTTTTACGATGGAAAGATTTGCATCACATCCCAGGATTAATGACTTTCCATGCGAAATTTTAATTGAAGCCTCCTGAAAGTCTTTGGACATCCTCTCTCTCTTTCAATTTCGTGCAGAAAAATTTTGAAATGCTCAGAATTATGCATACTGTAACTACTAATTTCACGCTATTCAAGATAAGAAACTGACCGTCACTTCGTATTAAAAAAAAAAATTCCTCCCTGGATTTTGTACCTCTGTACCTGTGATGTTCCCTTTTTAGAATCAATCGTTTGTTGCTGTCGAAGAAGAATGCATTTTCATAGAAATTTCCGCCTGTGATAGATATAACGAAACCGTATTCACCGCTCGCGAAATGACAAAATTGCGAGGTAAGGCATAAAATTCAAGCATGTCATGGTGCATGGATATTTGTAAAGCGGGGAGGAAATATGAGTTCATGCGTGTTGAAAGCCGCATGAAATAAGGCCATACACGACTCCGTATATTCTTTATCTATCAAGGAATCTCAGATTGTTGAAAATAAACGGCTGGATAAAGGGGCATCTAAGACCGTCGAACCCGCGGCTCGAGCAACCATGTTTTTTAGTCCCGGGCTCGTGTCGATCGATGTCGTGTTTTATTTTATTTATTCCTTTTTTTTTCAATCCCCAGTCGAGGATTATTTTGGGCATGAAGTAAAGCGTCGTCAGGTATTGGGATGGCAACACTAGCGAGCGAAGTATGGTGATCTAGAGAAAATACCGAGGAGCACGTTTGTGTGGCGTACTGATGTTGTGATATACAGTGCGTTCAATCTAGCCTCGATTGCACGAACAAGGGGCCAATATTTAAGAAGGAATGATTCTTCCGAATAGAAACATTGATTCTGTATATTTTATGAATTAACGACGAAATACCGGAGGGCAAGAAAGCGAGGAAGGGTCGACGAAGAATAATCGCAAAAGAATAACTCCCGAAAAACTCGTCGATCTTCTTTGAAAGCTGTGTTCGAAAATGATCACTCATGTCATTCTTTCCTTACTATCGATTCGCGATAATGCATCGAAACCTGTTCGGAAAATTACGGAGTACATCACAGAAAATTCGATGACGAATTATTCGCAAGAACCCCAGAAATAGGCTGCAAATTCGACAATCTTCTACAGAAATATATATAATTTTCCATAGTTACAGAGAAGCAATTCAGCAATAAATTGCAAAATCTTCTCGTAATGTGCGGAATCCAGAAATAGCTGGGAAATGCAGTACTGTACACTGTAAATACGTGTATGAATACTTCAGAATCAAAGGTCCTGGGATACTGTACCAAATCAAATTCAATTTGTTCGAATCGATTTCTCCCTTTCTACTTGACGAATCGTGAAATTGTTGTGGAGTTCTTTTCGAAATATTACCGTTATATATATATACATTTTTTTTTTTCTTTTAAAGCTTTCAACGAATTTTGGGGGAAATTCTTTCGAAGAGCTTGGGATTTCGGCCAAAAACGGTATGCAGTCTTTTAGTAAACGGAAGCCTTCCATCATCGGTGATGAAAGCTGAGTGGGCGACACCAAGGGAATTCCGTGTCGATGAGATTATAAATCCTTCTATTTCAGGATCCTCTGATAAGCAAACTAGATGTGATGAAATCTCTCGCGAGAGAAATTTTAGAGGATCCTAGTACCTTCTCGACACGAGACAAACTTCTGTAATTACTGCGCTCAAGTCGATCTTGATTTAAATCTCATTTCGTCGGGCCGTTTTTCTATGCAAAGGAATATGATTATGAGAGACTTCATAGAAATGGATCCACGCAAGAACGAGTCGAGTATTCGGCTCAAATTTCTCCTGAACTCTTGTCGAAATTTAGGCTAATCTTTCAGTCGTTGAGGTTTCTCTCTACTTGCATTGAATGCTGATTTGATCGTCTGAGTCCTGTGAACTAAACGAAAATAGACGTGATTTTTTTTTATCAGTTGTGTGTTTCCATCTATTTTAAAGATTTTTCTGGTCCAAATTAATATTTACTTTGTATCTACCTGATTTACGAGGGGTTACACGTTTCCGCCCGAACTCGTTTCGGCGCGGACTTGAATTGATCTGAATACCAGGGATTTTCTAAAACATTTTTCTCAAGTTCATCACTAGTCATCAGTTCATCACCCACCTCCCAATAAGAGGCTGGGCAGACACTTTGTGAATGTCATCATCACCAATTTGTGCACACGTTTTAGCCCTTTTGATCCATGCGTTGAAACAGGCCTTGATTTTTTCAGTTATTAAATTTTGAAGCTTCACTATGGAACAGCAGCAACAAGCAGATCCGCGCGGAACCGTGTAACCCCTCGTATTTGCCAGTCTGCTCTCATGGTGTCGCAGTGCAAAGAAGGATTCTGAATCACGCTTATTCTATATGGTTGTCTTTCCTTCAGTTAATTCCTTTTATTTTGCATGCCCTCGAATCCTGCTTCATATTTATTCAAGAAAAATGATTATTTTTGAACAACAAAAAATGTTAACAAGGAAATTGAAGAGATGGTACTTTGAAGCATTTCTCCCGCGTCCAGCGCTAGGATTTCTCCTGCAAGTGAGTTGAAGAGAAGCTTGCCCTGACAGCCTAGCAATTACTTGTCTAATCCCTCCGAAATGCTGGAGGCACTCATTCACTCTTGGATAAATCCAGGTTTTCATCCTCGAGCGCGTTCCATCGATTTTCCGATGAAGAGCCTTTTCCCGGGCTCTCGTCCCAATTTATTCTCTGTTGGTGGAGCAGAAGCTGCCTAATCGCCTCCACATGTACGTGCTTCGAGAGTGTGACAGAATAATAAGCAGAAGCCGCCTCTTTTTTTCTCTCTCTCTCTTTTGTTGCGGACTTGGGGAGTCCATTTGTGCCAAGAAAAGAAGGGGGTTTTTCCGTTGGTGTTGTCAAGATTTTTACTTATGCTTGACCTACTTTGTAATCCCTCTTCTGATGATGCGGAAAAGAAGGGATATAGGGTCGCAGAGGTCAGAGGTTGAGTGTCTTGATTGTCTCGCTTGTCTGGAAATTTGTGTGGAGGGTTCTTCATGTTGGTAAGTACCACAATACAGACTTTCCTTTGGTTCATTTTTCCTCGTGAATTTCAGAAATGTTCACCGCTTGTTTCTGAACTGTGATTATCTGTAGGGAGTATTTTATTCTAGAATATCATCATTCTTGAGTGAATTAAAGTAATCTTGTAAGAGTGCAAGGCATATAAGGTTTTTTTGTTGATTTCCTCGATTGCTTCAAGTCTTCATTAAAATTTTTGGGATAGTGTGGGAAATCATTGTTGAAGTAAATTTCAAAGCTCTTGTTAACATTCAGACCTCCGAAAAAATTGAAAAGAATATCAATCTCAACTCGAATGCATGTAGGAATAAATGAAAAAAATTGTTGTGGAATTGCATCAGTTTTTCCTCACGATTTCGCTGTCGCTGGAAAGACTTTCGACCTTCCCGCTGGCTTGGTGTTTTTTTTTAAGATTCTGATCGAGTTTTTTAAAAACAATTCCATTTAGATTACGATAAGTAAGATTATGCTGGGCTCGGTTTAGTCATGTTAATAAAGCAAAATAACGTTTGGTTATTGAAAATTGATCGAATTTTTCATTGATCAGCCAAGCGATTCCGACGACACCTGTCCGACGGTTCAAAAAGTGCCGTTGAGCGTTTGAGAGAATATTGTTGCGATGTTTGGGATACATTCATATATGATCCTCATCATGTACCGCAGTAATTTGAAGATAATTGGAAGCTTATGATTAAAATACCGTATTACTGTTGAATTTTTCTCTCCTTGCGGAAATCAGGCCTCCATCTTACATATCCCGGGCTGGTGAGTGATTTTGAGGGGGGGGGGGGGCATGCACCCTCCGCAGCAGCAGCAGCATCACCAAAACCCCGGGTATTTCGCGTGATCTCAATCGACCCCGGGGATCGACTGGGTGGGGATGAAAAGCAGAGCAGGCCCTTGATGTTGCCTGCGGAAGCGGAGAAGATGAGAGCATTCTAGCGGAAACGGGCGAGCTGAACCTTATTCTCCGGGCTCGAAAACGCGGAAGTTTCTCGCGCTTCGCAGAGCCTCCATGTGAGTCCTGTACGTGTTGGTAGTTGTGTCGAGAGGACCCAGGCCTTATATAAGAAATCGGTATATTTTCCAAAAAGAAGAGAAAGAAGGGTTGGGTTGGGCTGAGTTGGGTCGGGTCGCCCCTTACTGGAAAACAGGTCCACCGCGAGTCACGTCCGTTTTGCTTGGAGTTTGTATTCATCGTCTGTTGGAGTGGGAGCTGTCGAGAATTGGGACATTTTGGACCCGTCGGAATTCATTAGAAAGGTTATTTGAACATGGTGTGCGTACTTTGTTTTTAGGTACTGTACTAAGGCGGGAAGTTGCTTCGTACGTTTCATCAATCGTGTGCTTCCCTATTTCTCAAGTCTTGTTAAATTAACTGATATTTACATTCAGTACTGTACTTTAAACAGGTGGCAGTAATAGTCGCTCAATTTATGAATATTATTCCCCTTGTTTTTTTCTCCTCGAGCTTGAAATCTGAGAAAGCGGAGAATTGCTAGAGTGTACCCCATTAGTGTGAGGAAGTAAGGTTTCCCATTACGCGTGCAATTTTTATAAATTCGGGCGGAACATGAGAGGCAACAATTATTTCAGGTACTGTAATTTTAAAATCTTCTTCGTGGCGAAGTCACATGTTGAATACTTTTTTTTCTAGCGCTCTTCGAGGAAGCCAATAAAAAGCTTCTATTAATGTCTTAAGGACTTAAGCCATTTATCGCAGCCACAGACAATAAGCAACGATCGCTTTATCTTGTCACTTACCAACCCCCCCCCCCCCCTCCCACTGAAATTAACCGTCTTTGGTGGTGTGTCTATACAGTAGTACCCTCCACACACACACACACACACACATATCGTATATATATTCACTCTTCAGCAATGATGCGTATCAACGATAACATCTGCGGGATCGCTTGGTCAATAAAAGCTCCGACTGGGGAAAAACTTTTTTCCCCGCAGGACGGGCGACGTTCGTCCTGCTGCTGCCGAGATTATCGCGCGGTTACATCGTTCTCACATGAGCTACGACCGCTGCTTTCAGACGACTTTTATAGAAACAGGGGTGGGAGGATTGTTGTCGAAGGGAATCGGCTAGCCAGCCAAGGACAGACAGGCGTAATGCAGGGCGATTCACGCGCTAATTCGCCAAGAAAAACGTGAATATTTCGGGAAGATGAGAGCGTTTAATTTATGACACTTTTTTTTTGGTCCAAGGAAGCTGTGAGGAAGAGAAAGGAAAGCCCTTCAAGTCATCTCAGCTGCAAGTGCGTCAATGCAATGCATCGGTTTTCGTCGACGGTAATTTTCAAAGCACAGTGCACGTCTGAACATTTTAGTTAAGAGTACGTGTGTGTACGTGCACGGTGATTGAAGCGTTACTAGACCCATAAGAACATGAAAATTTTATTTTCTGTTGATATGGACGCATAATTATAACCTATTTATCGAATGAAGGGGGGAAAAGCAGTTAGAAGAAAAAAATCTTGAAAATGTCTCTATCAGCAACAAGAAAAAAGAATTCGGGCGTCAATGATATGATACTGCACCCAAGTTTTAGTCATCAGTCGTCGCTTTATTTTCTGTGGTATACAATTTCATTTGAGACTGTTGGATGAAATTATACAAGATTATACTGTATTATCACTAGAAAACTCGCAGAGGCATTAATTTTTCTGGTATTGCTATGAAACTTTAATGACCGTATTAAAATTCGGTCGAAAGAAGGTAGAACAATGAAAGAACGGAAGCAATTCTGACGTCAGCTGAACATATGCTTGGAATTTTTTAAATACATGTACTGTAGAGCCAAGTTCCGAATTTTTATGGGCAAACTTCAGTGTTATCCATTCACTATAAATTCGAAAATTAGAGGAGAGTTCCATAATTTTCCCTCCCATTTTGATTGACAATATTGGTCGTCATGTGAAGATCCCAAAATTTTTTTTTTCTTATTTTCAGGAGCCAGACAAAAACTCTTGATTTCCGAAAAACTTTCTTTCCTCCTTTATGTGGCTAGACTTCGTGTTTTCCGGATTATGCCAGGAATTTCCCTCGTTTATTCAATGTCCCATCTTCCTTCGACACGAATTTAGTAATTAAATGTCGATGATTATGATTGTGGCGTCTGGTCCCGCTTGTATCATTCTGCAGTTTTCCGCGCCTGATCTGTGCATTCCAGTCGCGTGTCTTCGGTCAGTAGCTAGCCGAATACTACCGTATCTGAAATTGATTTCCTTTATTTGTATTTCTCTATCGAAAATTAACCTAGATCTGTGCTAAAAAAATTACTCGTTTTTGTGTCATGGAGGAACTGATCTTATCCTTTGTCCCATAAACTGAAGGGGCTTTCGAAGCAATGGCGCGCGAGAGACATGGCAGAGCCCTTGAATTATTGCGCGTCGGGGATTCGGCAAAAAAGGCCGACGAAGCAGCGCGAATGGCCACGACCTACATAAGTTTACAAGCAGTATATGTTTTACAATCACTGGCTGAGAGGCGAAACCGTGCCCTTCCGGCTTGTACCTCGGGTCAACAAAAACTAGGCTGAAATATGGGCCGTGGCGCGTGAGTCCTAACCCAAGGTCGAGTCGGTTAATTGCTCAAATATCGGCTGCATTTCACGACGTGACCTTGTTGCCGTGCTGAACGCACGGGGTGAATGCGTTGGGACTAGTAATTCTCTAGTTGATTTTGAAGCTTTCATTTGATTTTAGAAAATGAATGCGTCCGATGAAAGGTGTGTTGTTTTAGATTGCAGATGTTGACAGGCTTGGTTTCTAGATACGTTTTAATCTAATATGCATTTTTGGAAGTCTTGTTTGATGAATAAGGAGGTGAACTCAATTGTTATTGAGCAAGATTTGATCATGTTCTCACCACTTGGCCAAATATTCTCTCACCCAGGTTGTGATTGTTTGTTAGTAAATTCCGCCATGGTCAGAAAGGGAGGTTCATCTGCTAACTTTGCGTGTTCTTCGAATATTGAAGTATTTTATATACTATCAAATGTAGCATTCCGAATTTTACTGAACGTTTTTAATTCAATTGAACATCTCAATCGAACGCTAATTCATTTGAACATTTTTAAAGAACAAAAACTGAGGTCTTTCATCCCTCTTTCAATGAACAATGTTTTTATTAGTGATCCTAGATGTACAAGTCGACATTAAATGCTATTAAGTAACGAAGAAGTCGCCGGAATCAGGGATACAATTGAAATTATTCTCGTTAAAATGGAAAGGAGGCTTAATTATCACATTTTTTTCATTAACCTCGCAGTTATTTGAAGGATCCCGACAAAGAATATGGGGCTTCCTGAGAAATGTATGCCAAATTGCTGACATAACTTTGGAATCATCCATCTTACGTTGGATAGCAGCTGAGAATCGCAAGAGTGAATTATAGCAGTGAGTGTGTCATCAAGCGAAGCCTTCTCTGGGAACGAATTGAATGATCAAAGTATAATCAGTGACCCGAAGTGAATTCGAAATAAATCGTAGCTGAGTCTTGCATAATGTAAACGTAGTGCTCTAATAACGCTGAAGATGAAAGCTCGTAGCAATGTGTGTCAATACAGTTTATAAATCTTGTTAAGGGCTCTATGGATGTCCACAGAAGCTGGCGGAATATAATTCTGTAAGAAGCACACCCGATTTTTCAGGGGATGATTCCGTTTTGATAAAACAATTATTGTATACTTTTCAAACTTCCCCGAACCTATGCTTTTCCGAATGATGTTGAACAAATCGAATCAGAATTTGAAAAGACATTTTTAATTCTTCCCTCATTTCTGTCCTCCTTTATTGTGCACGGCTTCGTCTATTTTTCTTGCAAAGTTCTGTTAATGAGAATTATTACCGTAGTCAGAATTGGAAGTGTGTCATTCGTTTCCATAAACTTGTTTCCTCGTGAAGTACTTATTTATTTTTTATTTCTTCGGACTCGTCAGCGAGACAAGCATGGTAGACATGGCTAGGGTTCGCAATAATGTATCCCTTGCAGCGAGAAAGACTGAGATGGGGGGCTCATTTCCGTCAGCAGAAGGAACCCGGGCACAAAATTCGTGCTCACTGCCCTGCGGGAATTACCTTGGAGCGATTTCACGCCCGGGGAGCCCGGGTTGAGGCACAGTTCTACCCTGCGGGCTCTGTGTCGTCGAGGGGGTAGTTATATTGCATCCCCCTCCATCAGGGTCGTTGTTTCGTAATGGCCAATCGAGAAGTTGCTGTGGAACCTTCTGCGTTGAACTAGATCTGAGTCTGTGGGGAATTCACGATGTCCCCCTTTGCAACTATCACTCTGTCACACGTCTCATATCATTCACTTCGAAATCGGGTCGAATTGAACACGAAGGGTTTTGGCTCAAGGTTGGAAGCGTCAAAAAACGTTCAAGGATGATGGTTGAAAGAAATATCGAAAAGAGCTGTCGAAAATTTTATTATTGCTTGAAATTAATGACTAACTGACAAATCGTGCTATGACAACTCAACAGCGATGCGACAACTCGTCTAGTTCTCGATTTTAGATCAATTTTACGCATACAATTTTAGTTGATCAAGAATGCAGGTGTACATCGCTGGCTGTTCTCGAAATCACACAAAATTTTTCCTTTTTCATGCTTTCCCAGGAATGCGTGTCACATATGTACACAATGTGATGCTTGCAATGCAAATCCATCCCGAGATCTGTATGCTAACATGCTGCTTATGCCTCAGAAAAAACATGTTTACGTTTTGAAAAAAGGTCATACTATGCTCTTAAATGCATCTGTTCTCTCACCTTGTTGTAACTCGAGGTACGGGGATGTGCTATTGTATCTGCTACTTCTTCTTTCAATGAAACTTCTTTCAAACTTACAGATGACAGGTCTGCGTAATAAAAAAAAAAAAATCCCGCTCATTTTTGTTTCATTGAGGAAGTGCGATGTTCAATGGCATCTAACATTTCTCACATGGACACGCCTTCGGTGACGTGATTTTTGGACCTGAAATCCCAGCCCAGATATAATTAATGCATTCACTCGCTCACTGCATATTGAAGCCGTTGTCAGGCGAAAGACGACGGATGTGGACAACGAAGGGTAGTACTGTATTACATAACGAACTCATGAAAATGTTTTGTTGTTGTTGTGAAATTTATACTAATCTTTGTGATCGTTGAAAGGCTTCCGCGAAGGAAAATTTGCGAGAAGCTTGTGCAACATGCTACCGTATTTCTTAACTCCAACATATTTTGCTCGCGGATTATTTGCACTGTGGGATCTTCGTCAGTTCTGCCAAAAAAAATGAGGTTAAACCAGACTGTAATACCTGAATGCATCTGCGCTGATGATAAAATACTGCATCAAAACTAATTGAACATTTGAAGTTTAAATCTGGCTGATTTCAAGGATGATCGGACGTAACGTGACCGACATTCTTTTCGAATGTCGAAGGGCATAAACCCAGATAATTGATCAGATTGGGAGAACGCGGCTCCAGTGAAAATAGCTCGAAATTCCCTCAAAACGAAGCAAAAATGAATAAAATAAGTGCGCGGTTAATCGAACGCAAGTTCAAAGATGGTCGGGATATTTATACCGTACTTTAATTTACTGCTCTTTTGGGAAATATTTTTCGGCCAGCCCTCGTCAATAAACACAGTTTCCGTCATACTTTCGGGAAACAGTTTCGGCCGGAATGGCGAAACGAGGAGGGAGAACACCGACAGTGTGCGGAAAACGAGAGAAGTTGGCTGCATCAAAAGCTCGGCCTCTACGAAGCCCGTATATAGCTTCAAAGATTGGACTCCTACTTGGTATTCCGGGTGCAGTGTGGGGGGTTCCAGCTACTACAACACTGCCAAGTGGAAAAGGGGGGGAGAAGAAACGCCCGGGGGTTTCGGGGGGTATATGGAGGAACAGACGAGAATGCTTCTTTACGGAGTTGGCAGCCTTGTCGAGTCGCTGCGACGGGGTAGAAATCTGCGTATTATTGTGTGCAGTTGAAGGATGTATTTGGAGGGATTTCCCGAAAGTCTCGTTAATCCCCGACGCATTTTGACTGCAGTCGAATGAAATCAATGTTGTCTAATTTTGTTTATTTTCAAAGCTAAAGGTAAAACTCCAATACACAGAGATGACGTTTAAAAATAATCGAAAAATTAGACGAAGGTGTATCATTGTTAAGCTACTAAAATATTGCAGAATAGATTTTTTTAATGTTGCATTCCCCTTTTTTCATTAGAAGTTTCAATTTTTGTTGACATTCGTGAGAGAAATCTCTGACGGTAATGTCCACGTGACATTTTAAAGTTGAGGTTTTGTTCTTGAAATTTTTTTTTTAATTTCGGGGGTTTCATGCGCACACAGAATGTTCTGTTCCCATAAAATGAATCCTGAATTACATTCAAATTGCATGTTCTTCTGCACGAAATGAGGTGATGATTTCTGTATTAATCTGAAAAAGTGAAAGGTTCTGTATCCACGTGCAAAACCGACTTTGGATGCGATTCACGGGATTTTTGTGAAACCCCTTGTATTATTTTTCTCCTCAATCGCTCCCACATTTCATCCGGTTCCTTTCTGATTTCCACTTTTTGTGGGTTGTTCTAAGATGGCGGACAGCAAAGAAGATTAACTTTCAGTTTGCAAATGTACTCGCTATCATTTTGGCTCTACTTTTTTTTTATGTAGAATACGGCTGTTTCTTGGACCGGGGGTAGAAAATTCTCCGGCATGATGCCATTGCCAAGGAGAGCTTTCGATCCTCGTCCCTGTGACGCACTAGAAAGTCTTTCTTCTTTGGCCATTCGGCCCCCGCTGATTTCCTTTCTTCCCGAGGGCCGTTCCGGAAGTGTATTCGGAATGATGCATACGTGACGAGCTTTTGTTCTTCCGTCGGTATTTTTTTTCGGTTGCCGACGAGTTGGGATTCACTTGGGATATTTCCGCTTCCGCGAGTTATAACTAATAAACACGACTGCATGACGGGAAAGGAGCCGGGAATTCAAGCCCAAATTCAGCGATCAACAGAAACAGCTCCCGTTTATTATGATTTTTGAGGTTCTTCAGAGATCCCTTCGAAGAGCAGAATCTAGAAAGCAGTCCGACAGAGAGGGAACTCTTCTTGAACATTTTACAATGCATGCAATTAATTATACTGTACAGTAAATCATCACCTAAGATGATTAGGAGGCGTAAGGAAAGAACTTGTCGGAAACTTGCGATATTGTATTTTACGAATCTGAGCCTCGTCGAATCAAGACAAAATAGAATTACAGATGTTCTACCTCTTTAACAATGAAGTATTTAGAATACAAACTGGTAATTTTTTACGAGGAGAAAATCGTTTTATAGAAACTTTTAAATAAGTAATCATGAAACATATCTGTAGACATAATATTCTAACTTAATCCACATAATTTAGGTGCTTCTGAATGTTTCTTACTTCGTATCAGTGAGAAATTGCCTCGTAGATTATTTCAGTCGCGCTTTAAAGAACTGGGAAGTTTATTTTAAACCCTGGTTGAGTGGGGGAAATCTTCGTTCTTGTCCAGGACAAGGAACTTTCGAGTAAATATCATGATGATATCTGATCCTATTGCCGTGTGAAAACCATAATCCTCGAGAAAATCGGTCGAAAAAACAGCATTTTGAATTACATGAAATTCCTAGTTCGGAACAGACCGAGTTTGCGTAAAAATTATTCATACACATCTGAAGAAAAGTTCGACGATTGTCGTGCTGCTGCTGATTATTTTTTCTTCTACTCTTTTGAAGATTTCATATCCGGGTTGGTGTCGAGAGTCTTGGAACATATGTTTCAACAATTTTTTCCCTCTGTATGTATTGAGTGTACTGTATAGATATTCCACATCCATCAGCGCAAATTGCGGTGCTCTTGCTTATATGAATAACCCACTACGGAACTCTTCTGTTCTTTCCTATTTTTTTTCTTTTTGTTGTTCGAGAGGATTGAAGTAAGCCGGAAACGCGCATCTCCATTTAAAATACTGTACAGTGAATGATTTGAAAGCGGATATAGGTCCAATCTAGTGCGTAAAAGCTTCGGTCGGGGGGAATGAAGCCCTTCCGTTGTGCTGATCATCAATCGCCCGGAGCCCATTTCTGCTCGACGCAAGCGTACGCGAGGCTTGAAACTTTTCTTTCTCCTAGTTTTAATAACGTTCGGGGAGTTTAATCAGAAGCAGTCGCTGGAGACAAAAGGTTCGGGCATGACTGAAGAGAAAGAGAACACGTGGGACGGCCTGTGTCCCGGTGCGGAAGGGGGTATTAATGAACCGGGGGTGCTATTCTCGTACGCGACCGACCCACCGAACCTTGGCTAATGTGAGGGTATTGTCCTTTTTGGACATCGTCTAAGGGAGAAGCCAGAGATTTCTGTTTTGCTACCACACCTTGTCCGGAGTTTTCTTGAAAGATTCCAAGTAGATTCTAGAAATATATACGAAGATTTCAAGAATTGGACGAACTGTGACCAGCGATACAGGTGGACACTCTCTGTACAACGAAATTCAAGGGACAAGGAAAATTCGCTTTATAGGGAGAATTTCCTTGCAGAGATCCCTCGGATCAAGTGGAGAGGACCCGGTAGTATCAAAATTTGTTATGCAGAAAAGATTGTTGTAGATAAGATCGTTGCAGAGAGAGTCCACCTGTGTATCCAGAATGGTTTCAGAATTCACGTTGCGGACTAAATTTCACTTTATAAATAAATCCCATTCAATGTTTTTCATGTTTTTGTGTTATCTGCTCGAACGGTTTAAAATATTTTTTTTAGAAAGAATTTTCGTTTACTTCTCCAATGGAATCCGTACGAGACACGCAGTGGTTCGTAAAAAGATTGTCCTAGTTGCGCGTGCCTTCGTGGGACTCGCAGGCAGTCAACAAAACAGCCATGCCCATTTTTAATGGTTTGATGTAATGTTTCCGGTTCAAGAAGTCTTTTTACAAATTGAACTTTCGACTGGACGACGAAGAGATTCTGGATGGTTATGGTAACACCAACTTTTTCTCGGTTCAATGTATTGTTTGGTGAAGAAAAAAATTCTGAATTTCTTGTACTGTACTCGTATTGATCGGTTTGCCTGAAAACAAATTCGGTGAAAACTCTGCAAACTTCAGAAATGACTGCTCCGAATAGTTTACTTCAATGGACGAGTGCCTAAATGAACTGAGTGCCTTCTGAACTTACGCATTTGAAAGAAAGTTCGCGAAAAACCCTGTCAAAGAGATAATCAAAAATCGCATTTTCATTTTTTGTACTATTAAGCGTTAAAAAATGCATTGACCCGATTTCGTTGTTGAGAATGTGCAGAAATTCATTTCCAAAAAAGCGTATAAGTTCGTTTCCTCTCGTTCAATCCTCTCGGTTTTCAATGAATGAAAAATAAATGGGGTCAAATTTAAGGAAACCACTAACTGCCATACAGGCAAGTCCCGAATATTCAGCAACGATTCTTCTGTCAAACTCTGCGGATGCACTATAGCTTAATTGATTACTTTCGAAAGTACTGTACTACCTGCTCAATCCTAAGATGATCAGATTGCTGGCATATTAAAAAACCCAAATTATGCTTGGATAAGGCCAAGAGAGTGAACAGTTCGTTCAAGGAGATGGATAATGAACTTTTCACAGTATATTGCGCAAGGTTTCCTATTTTTGTTCATGAACTTTTCCATCCTGCAACAAATTTCTGCTAAGTTGCCTTCTTCCGCTTAATATTTTCCTCATTCGTGCAGCCGCTCTCAAAGAGTAGGGATTACCGGTATGCAAATTTTCCGTCGAATCCGGTTTCGAGAAAAGTTTCGTGCGATTATTCGAGTCAGAAAAAGTCCTTGTCTGAAAATGTTGAGAAGAGTATACCGTAATCAAATTTTTTGTCGGTATTCGTTGATTCTGACGACCACGTGAGATAAATCCCTTTCGGCGACCCACATGATTTTTTGCATGCCGCATAAAGGAGTAGCGTCATACGCGCCAAAAAGGGAGACTGTGATGAGGTAGATTATATGAAGGAAGAAAAAGGGATTATCTTTGTGTGAGGGGGTCGGTTGTGTTATGGTCTTATGGAAGATATAATTCATCGCTTGTGGGTTACATTATATGCTTTGCGATGATTTGTGATCGTGATAACGTTGCTATCACGAACGAAGTTCATGGGTAGAATCCCATCTCAGCATCAGTAATGTTTTGAAAATTTCGTGAATGTGGATCTCCGAGTATTTCTTGCGAAAAATATTGTAAGAGGGTTGTTGTTTTGAACTTCAGGGATGACGTGAAAATGTGAATAGAGCTGCTTGCTGTATTGAAGTAAAAAATGCGTGGGCATTTCCAGAGAAGGAAGACGAACGGTCGAAAAGCTTTCAGCGAATGAACACCTGAGAAAATATTCTCTTCTTTATTCTCCGCTGGAATAAATATAATCACGATTCGGAAATTTTGAAGGGGAAAAAAAAAGCTATGCAGAGTCACATATTCGTCGACGAAGTTAGTGTTTTCATTTGTTTTTCCTCCGGTCTGACGCGAAGTTCTACTTCTTCTCCCAAAAATCTAGTTATAATTCCGGCTTAGCTAATTACGCCTCGAAAACTTCACCATCCGTTATTGAAGTGCATCTGAAATCATGGAAACTTTGAGAATATCAACTTTTTTGTTTTTGGAATTGAGTATTTTGCGGATGCGTTTTCGTCTTATCGGATTCGGGGCTGCTCTGAAATCGAATAACGTCGGTCTTGGCAAAGAAAACGTGAGGGATTTGATGAAAGCTGTCTGTTAACGTAAAATACCGACGTTGGATCGCTTCGCAGCTCAGTACCAAGCCATGTAAACGATTTCCTTCGATTCAATTATTTTCTTGTGCTGATCGTCAATAAAGCATTCAATCGGGTGCAATGAATCAGTGGATTTGTGTCATGCAAATCTTGGATGTTTTTTCTTCCATCCTGCTGGAAAATTGCATGATAAACGTATTAAAACAAGTTGCGTGTTCTCAGTAGTGATGCTTCAGGTCGAAATTTACGAGAAGTTTTTTTTTTTTTTTTTTTTTTTTTTTTTTTTTTTTGTTTTTTTTTTTTTTTTTTGCAGTCGCATGTAGAGTACCGTAATTGAATTGAACACACCGATACTTTGATGATTTTCTTTTCTGATATCTGATATATTTGGGACACTTCAGGCCTTGAATACAATATGATTTGTGGGTTATGTTAAATCGTGGATCATATTTGATTTCCTTATTCTTTTCGTTATGGAGGACTGATGAATGTTCATTGTGATTCACTTAGGTTCATCAACTTTGACTTTCAAAGATTCAAGCTTAGACTTTTGCGAATATTTCTTGGGTAAAATGGGTTGTGCTATTGCCTATTGTCCGTGTTAATATTCTGGCTACTTTTTTTCATCAGTCGCGGTCTATTCAGGAAATTTGCAAACATTATATGGAATGACATACTTTCCACGATCCATTTTCATGAACATGACGAGGAGAAATTGAAGTTCGGAACAAGTCGATCGACACTTGAAGGCAAACATACATTTTAAATACAGTACTGTAGTTTTTTGAACGTCCCTCGAATTTTCGTATTAAAAGAAAGGAAGGTCTTGTATTCAAAGTGCTGTACTCGAGAGTTTCAGTCTTATACTGTACTTCCAGTTTCAGGAGCCAATTGTCCTTGATTTTTCGAACGAAGGTCGAGGGCATTGTGAAGAAAGCAGTTCACAAATGGCAGAACTGGTTGCCTGCCCGATTCTATTCTAAGACTTCTTGAACCGGATTCTGTAAGTTCATGAGAAAGAAAACATCCTTCTGGCGGCGGGTATATAGCAACTTCTCAGATGCTATCGATTTGAGCCTGACGTCATTCAGCAACCAGTTAGTTTTCTTCGTGACCCGAAATATCCTTCGATAGGGATCCTGAACGTGAGAAGAAACGGAGAACTACGATCTGGGCTGGGTGGCTTTGAAGCCCCTTCGTGCGCCCCCCGAAAGAATAGCTTCATGTGTTCCACCATCGTGGTTGTACATATGTCGTCGTTGCGAAGGTCCTCTTTATACCCCTTATTGCTTCCCAACTTCGCCCTAGCTCCTGAGTCGTGGCAGGCGACAGAATGGTTACCTAGTTTTGCTTCTAAGTGTCGTCGCGAAGAATATGAAGATGCAACTTCTGATCATCTGTTGGAAACGACAAAAGTATTCAAGATATAATTTAGGAAAGAAAAAAAAAACCGGAAAAAGTAACATTAGCACTTCGGATGCTTTCTATAAAAAAATCGGATCTGTTCAAGCATCTGAATGTAAAGAATACATGAATATTGTCAACTTTCTTGGGTTACCGATGCATGAAAAGAAGGAAATCAACACAGTTCAGTATTTCGAAAAGAATAACGCTTGGAAATCACGACACTTCATCTAACGAAAGAGATGAAAATAAAAATCCTCGTGTAAATTTTCTTTTTACCAAGAAAAAGAGGACGTGCAAAAAAATGACTGTAAAAGATATCAACTATCGCGTGTTTTTAGTCAGAAACAACGGAGATTTCCCCTGGTCGTACTCTTCGGTTATTTTTAAACTGTTTTTGAAAGCTACGTTATTTCCTGCTTGAAATTGTCGTCGTTGCCTTCTATAAGAGTCTGGTTTTGGTTTCGTATTCATGGCGAAAACTGGGACTTTTTCGGTTTGTGTTCACTCTGAGTTCTCACGTAAAAAGAAGCACTGCAAAAATTGAACGACTTCTATGGTCAAATTATAATTTGAATTAATGTAGTTCGTGTTTTTCCTTCATTTCGTGCGTAAGAAGGTTTTCTCGTCAGATTGTAATCTAGACTGGCGCAGTGTAAATACGTGATCGGAATTTTCAACGCAGTTAAACATGCTATCGAACGGCAAAAAATAATCTTTTTAATATCAGCATAAATGAGCTCTTCGTGTAGTAATTGAATGTCATCCCGAGCCACAGCGAGAAAATTCGCTGAATGGGGAATGTCTTTGTAAACGATGCGCAGGTGTATGAAATGAGATTCAACCTCTGAAGAAAAATACCTATTCTAACTAAAGCTAGTTTGTTTCGATAGTATCGTTTTCCCATGACATTACTGAGAGGCAATCATTAGTTTTCTTTGCTCTTGTCGAGCTCGTTATCGTTGAATTTTTTTCATTATATCATCGCTGAATTTTCATCGAAGCAGGGCTAAATCATTCGTGAAAAATAATTTGAGCTCGTTTTTAATGTCCCGAAGAGGTTGGCTGATTTATTTTTCCACCAGCCCTCGAGTTTAGTGGTGGGCAACCAAACACCAGGCAGTTCATCGCAATCCCCCGAACCCCATGGGGCTCCTGTAGCATTCTCTTCCCGCGCTGTAGTTGCCATGACGACGGCCGACGGAAAGAAACCCGCGAGGAGATAAGAGATGAAATGAAACTCAGAGGACAATAGAAAAAGATGTCAGCGAGAATTTTCGGTTAACTGAATTCGTTATCGTGTTACTTGCGTCATTAGCGGCTGCTAAAGATCAAAGAAAAGACGACGGTGAAAATTATTATTTTCTTGGTTTCAGGAAGACGCTTTGATTTTTGTTCCGACACACCCTCCGCTTCAGGAAAGCTCTACTTCAAATTTGAAAGAGGCTTTTTCTTTATTTGCTGAAAGGCGAAATTTTCTCGATGGTTTCACAGGGAAATTTTGATCATGTTCTCTGTGTAAGATATAAGCCGTATTCGAGAAAGACTTGAAAAATGTGCATCAAAACTGCCGCTCAAAATGCATATTGTTCCTAGTTCCATAACCCTTGTAATCCTGATTTATTGTTGTTATTACTGATCAGCAATTTTCTTGTCCTTGAAAAATGAAAAAAGCTACCCCCACAAACAGTCTGCTCAACATGCATGGCAGACACATCTTGATTCATGAATTTCCCTAGTTTCCATCTGAAAATACAATCCTAATCACTTCAGAAATGAACTCTAGGTTCAGACTTTTTTCTTATACAGTATTAAGAACATGAAACCTGTCTTTTTGGGATACGACGGTCGTGAAAATCTTCAACACGGATCCATTTTGCTCTTTTGACTAGATGAAAGGGGTTTTTTTTTAATAAGTGTGATATTTGTTAGTTTGTGTAGCGGAAACGTCCGCTTTTCGAGTCGGCCTTGAATTTTGGTGCCCATCTGAAAGACTCAGAAAACAAATTTCCTTCAAAGTGAAAAGAAATCCGTATATATTCCATTGGGGTTAAAATTGAACTTTCCCTTTGAACGACGAATGTTCGAAAGTGCTCTGAACATACGACGATTTCCACCCCTGTAAACATCGTACGGGGTGATTCAAAAATGTTTTGCTGCCTAAAACTCATCTTGATTCAAACCTCGAAAACCGAAAAAATGTGGCTTCGATTCGATTTCACTTGAAATTTATGTAGTTCATCATTTATAGCATTAGGTTCTCTGTAGATGCTGTTAGAGTTCTTGAAAGGCCGAATTAATTTGTTCGGTTGTTAAATTGTGGGATTATGTTCGGAGCTTCAAGATCAAAATCGAAAACGTTCAATCATGTCAATGTTCAATTTCCGGCTGTGTCACCTTCTTTTTCAGACGGGTCTTGAAATTTTGAGGCTTTTAAATGCATACTAAATTGCAAAAGGCTGCGGTTGAATTTTCATTTACTGCATTTTGAATCGTAAAAGAAAGAATTGTCTTCGTGAAGGTTTGTAATACCAAATAAGGTGAGAGAAATGCAACGTGACTCTCAAAACGCCAAGTTGAAATTTTTGTGCCACCCTGTGAACCCCGTTGAACCGTGGCAGAAATGGGATAAGCCTTCTCATCGTGAACGGAACCGAGGTGAGAGAGTGGGCTGAAATGTACGATCCCGTATCCAGATTTTGCCATTTTCGGTCCCTACCGAGATTGGACGTAAAAGGGATTTTCGTCTGATCCCCCACCACCATCCTTTACTTTTTCAAAGTCGAGGGAACGTCTGATCCATTGCACGGAAAACTGGGAGAGGTCTGTTGTGAGGGATAGCCGGGTATGCATTCTCTGCCCTTTTCTAACGGGGGTATTTCTGGAAGTCCCGAGTGTTTATTTTATTTTATTTTGTGATATCATGTTCTAGTCATTGAACCAGTCTTGAGATTCATTTCAAAAAATAGCTCTAAAAAAAGATATACTGTACTTGCGATTTTGGCTATAGGAATCCTTCATGCCTTTTGAAATGAAACTTCTTCAAGAATTCTGCAGGAAATGGTTTTTGAAGGAATGTGATACCCTTGGCTACGCAAAAAGAATAATGGACGCGTGTTTCCGGAAAATTCATGTATAAGTGTTACTGGTGCCCGCTAGAATGAGTCTTTTTTTATAAGGGAAAAATCGGAAAACATTCCGTTTTCTCAAGTGGGATTTCGAAATGTTCTCCCTCGTAATTATCATAATCGTCTTTTCCTAAAATCATCTGCTGTTTTTTTTCTAGTCTGCTCCGCTTAGAAAACTCCGAGAAACAAGAAGAATTTCCTACGTATAAAAAATTCCACTGAAATTTCAATTGTAAGTCACGAATTTCTTCGTATTCTTCATCTGAAAGTAAAAGTGGGAAAGATCAGAGAATATCGTGGTCGCATTTTTCCTTGCGACCGGAATAACATTGTATTCCGATGTCCGATTTTTTTGTGTGACTTAGATTATTCAAGACTCGAGTACGGGAAACTCGAAGCTTTTACAAAGAACATCCTTGACAAATGGGGCAATTTCTAACTATAATGAGGTTCAATGATTGCGTAGATAAGCTCTCATTACGTATTTATAAGGCGACCGCGAACTAATGTTAGCCCTACGTAACTTGATACGGTAATTTCTGGGCCGTTTTTCGGGGGAAAATTATCTAAGAATGGTCTTGGTTATTTTCGGGACATTAGTAATACAGCAGCATTTCAGCAAGAATGTTTTTTTTTTATTAAAAAAAAAGAAATGATCGGATTTTGGCGGTCTTTTTTTCACTCAATTTATCTCCACCTTACGAAGGGAGCAGGATAAATCGTCTCGTGACGGTACAGCATCACGCGTTAACTGGAGTTGTTTCGCGGGAACGTGACTTGCATTTTCCGTGGGGCATGAGTTTATGTTGAGAAGAATAGAACCCGCTGCCATCAATGGCCGAGTACAGGAGACGCGCACATGCAACTTATTCTGCGAACCAAGTTTTCATCTGCTTTCTAGAGAAAGTTGGGTTCTTCATGCCTGGGCTACTGATATTGGTCGAGGCGGGATTCATTTGGTGCGCGCCAAATTTTTATTAAATTGTACCGAAATAAATCTGCGGAAATTCCCGATTTAGCTTGCATTCATGTTTTCACTAACGCTCACTTTGAGTTTTATTTCTTTATTTTTGAATATTTTGAAGTTTTAATATTTTGAGAAGAACTGTTGACGCGTCTTCAATAGAATCTAAGTTTGAATTCATTGTTTGTGCTCGCAGGGAAAGGTCTTGATAAACAATTGAATGTCCAGATAAGTTGAAATTAGACGTTGCGAGATTTGAAATAACGCCTGAAACGTCTTCAATCATGCTACAAACCGACGCCGAATTTTAGCTTGCGATGCACATTCAGTTTTTCAATTTTCGTTGGCGGGAGCGGAATTTGGTTGCATTCAAATTATATTCTTGAAATTCACTCATTGTGATGTGTCCATACCTTTTTTTTCAATTTTTTGGGCCACAAGGTAACTTCAATTTGACGACACTAAGTGAGTCGTCGTCTTCGTGAATACGAAAAAAAATCAACATGAAAATAAAATCGGCAAATACTATTCTTTCTAGAGATCGAAATAATGTCCAATCGGATCACGTTTTTTTCCCCTGGGTCTGGCGTACACGTGATTCGAAAGTTTTCCCTTTGATGATGCTCTCATTAGGTAAGCTTTGTATTCGCCTTCGCACCTCTTTTATGTTTTATTAATTTTACAAGCAAGTATTCAAGAGATGGAAAAGGCCACAAAAAAAGGGGGGCTCCAAAAGAGGAAAAAGTCTTGAAATAGTTTACCCCCTTACGCGGATGAACCCATGGAGGAAATTTTGAACTTTTCCGCCGTGCTTGAAAACTTTCCAGCTCGAGGCAAGGCAACTGCAATCTGGAACATTTCTGCATTCTAGTGAAACTGCGTGGGGAAGCAGAGCAGAATCCAAAAGCAGTTGAAAATAAATGTCGCGGAAACTATTTCCGCTTTTATACAGATCGTAGTTGCAATAGGGTTCTTTTTTTATTTTCTGTTCTTTGCACCGGTTCTTCCGTTTCCGCTGTGAAAAGTGAGACGCCGACATGAACATCGCATTTATTTCTGCAAATGCTCGCTGATGGTTCCTGCTTTCGTTTTTTTCATTCCTTGCTGCTTTCCGACTTCTGATGATACAAGTTCTTCATTCGTTCAATCATGGACTATATACGCTTGTTCGTCGCCGTTTTCCTCCGGTTTCCCGATCTTTTTTTGCTTGTTCAACCGGAAGGAAAGGCGTGCTTAGTATCGATTTCAGCTCGGGTCATTACCTGGGTACATCTGGAAAACGTGTGCTTTCCTGGGCGTGGGATTTCCTGCACCAGTTTCCAAACGTGACTCGCATTTTTCCAGCTGGAAAATAAGAGCGGGATAGAACACGGAAATGATCTAGTGGCGTATATTTTCTTGTTTTGCCAGGAAATCCTTCTCTTCTGAGCTGGCTATTCTGCAATCAGTCCGGCGTTTCTATTTCTGTAGCTCATGCAAACAGCATTTTTTATGGTAATGTTGGAATGAGTGTAGTATTCCGATATTTTTTCTCATCTTCATAGATTTTTCTATGACTATTTGAAGGTTACGAACAGGATAAATTGCCAGAAAAGTTCCGGTAAACCCTCAGGAAATTAGTATTTATGTGCAGCATTACGCACATCTTCCTCATTCACAACTTTTGCGGAAATCAGGCGCTTTGAGCACGAATAATTGCGGAAGTATAACTATTGTGGCAAAACGTCCCGTGTTTTTCAATCCAGAAGTAAATTTGTCAACTTCCGAGTCAGCCCGAAGAAAGTTTGAATTACGAGCAAATTTTTGATCGCCTAAAAGAAATGCTTACGCCTTTGGTGAAAGAAAACGAGACTTGAAACGCAGCTCGTGTTGTTTTCCTGGTCGTTGAGCAGGTTTCTTTAAAAATTCAGCACGGAATCAGAAGCCCGTGAGATTGGATTGAAGGAAAATCCTCTCTTCCACCAGTCGTGTATTTCTCCCCACACTCATCCACAACCCAACCTAACCCACGACATGTAAGGGAGCCTCCTTTCTTTTTTCCTGGGCTTCTCAAAAGTTCTGCAAATGATCATCATAGAAGGACGAAATCGTCGTTTATTTTATGCTTTTGCATGATTTTGTTAAATATTTCCATCCTTGAGTGAAAAGATGGGGTTGAGGTACAGCTAAAGATTATTTGAGGTGTCTCTAATGGTAAACAAGCAGGAGCATCCGGAAGAGTAAAATAGAGATTCACCTGCTTCATTTTCATGATGCTTTTCCATTTTAAAATGTATACACCCCCCCCCCCCCCAAATACAATATTACCTCTCGATGGAAGTTTTCAGCTATCTTCTTCAAAATATACATTCACAATTATCGCATACTCAGCGGTAGTTTCTGTATTTTGCAAAAACATCCAATTCGAAAATTTAATTTCATGTCATGTCATTTTAGTTTGAATGCGATCAATTTTTTAATGAGAATTTGTCATCAATAATTTGCTGGAAAGGGATACCGTACTTGCATTCTTATGGGCTGAGATTAAATTTTATGAAAAAGTATTTTATAAATTAGGATGTGGATTTTTCGTAGATTTCGAACACAGGCTGCATCACATTCGGTTTATCCTAAAGATCGATAAAAAAATCCAAAACTTCGCTCTAAGCTTTTCCTAAAACTGTTGTCAGTTTGATCATTGATGCCTGAAAAATTTTTTTTTCTTCTCATTTTCACTCATATCAATGGGAACTCTTACACGTTACCTCTGCTTATAGGATAACAAGTGTTATTTAGATGTGTTATTTCTTCCTGAAATTTCTGCTCGGCGTATATACATTCGTAAATACGACAATTAAGGTTTTCATTGAATTAAAATGTGACATTTTTTAGGCGATGCGCGAGGTCTTTGAGAAACCCCTCGTGTATATGACCTGGCGTTGCGAAATCACAAGGCGACGGCCATAAATCCCACTCGCGAGGCTCGTTTTGCTCAGAAGTGACGGCAGAGGAATTTATTTCGTTCCGGTTTCCATCTCTCGCACCCCTCGTGGATATACAAGAGGATCCCCGAGATCCCGTCGCTTTGCTGCATCTATAAAACCCCCGACCCCCTGGATTTCACGTGGCAGCATCTAGCACGTAGTCCGTCTCCCCAAATTTTGCTCTCTTCGCGTCTCTGTTTTTGCTGGTGTCGAAGGGGTTGGTTGACAAAGAAATTCGGCGGTGTTTCGGTAAATATAATATTTAAAAAAAAACTTTAGAACGCGGTAAATTCTTGTTTTTTTTACGTTTGTTGCCTGAGGAATTGTAATTATTATTTGGCTGGCGTTGGCTGCATAAATGTAGTGTGTAGTGGATGCGAGGTATTTTCTGCAATCTTGATTCCATGATTCGTAACTGCAACTCAGAGTTATTCTTTCTGGTACTTACACTGTATTTACTGTACTTCAATTTGAATTTTTATTGACCCGTTTTATTGTTACGCTTTGAAAAATATTTGAACTCATTTAATAAAATAATCGGTGTCGTCGTGAACATTTTTTGCGAACTAAGATTTTTTCGGGAAACAATACTTGAAATATGTTGAGTAATTAAAACAGTATAACTGACGGCGTTGATATTTCATGCCCTCAACTGTGTTGGAATGCGGTTTTAAAAGAGGATAAGATTATTCTATGTCTTTTTTAATAAATAAAATGTTTGTTTGTCTTATTAAGAAAATTCCAAGTCAGCTTTCCTTTCTATAACTACGGTAGTTCACGTATTTTATCAATGGAAAAGTAATCAAAACATGATGGTCGTTTCAACCTTTGGAATCGATTTGATCGCGAATAGGTTTTCGAATGCATCCAGGAATCCTAAAGGATGATCGATGTGCTGATCACTTGATGCATTCACCTTCCCAAAAGCTGTTGGAACGAAACTGATCCGACAGAGCGGGTTCCTTCTGTATACAGATGCCTTGATGGTCTTATTTGAAACGTATGCAGGGAGAGAGGATTTCGTGGAATGCGAATTAAACTTTGCCGGGTAATACCTTCCAAATCCCCGGACACGATGCGTTGTAGAGATGAATGAAACCCTGCAGTTGGGGTTATGTAGAGGGGTAAAGCAACAGTAACGCAACACGGATGTTATTGCGCGTCTGAGGCGCTCTGATGTGAACTATAAGCCCCTGAAAGGTTATGAGCCACCGATTTAAATATTTCCGTTTTTCATACGTGTTTGAAAAATTCGTTCCGAGATTGTATTTCTTTAACGTGTTTGCTTCTCGGGGCAAATGCATGAAAAAAAAAGCTTTTAGGAGTCAAAGACTGTTTGATTCTGCGTTTTTGTTGTTGTTTTTTTGTTTATTTATTGAGAACGGCGTATTTGTACGCTCTTGTTTCCTGGTTGATCTTGGATTGAATTTAATCTTGATGGTGGTTCTCCGATTCAACGACGCAATTTTATTTATAAAAAATCCATTACCCAAGCTTTCTGCATTTTTCCGAAGTTTTTGTCATTATCTTTATGAAGACCTAGCAGTTTGAATGTTCGATCTTCGAATGGGAATCAGGACTCGAATCCAGGAAATACTGTAATGTATATCGAATATTTGTTTCATTGCACTCCGAAAATACCAGTCGACGCTTGTGCTCGATGCTTCTCGAATCGCGCTAAATTTTGGAGTGCAGAACATAAATGGAACGCTTTTATTTATTTTCCAAACAATGCAGATGAAACTTTTCAGCCCCATTCGAGGTCTTGAGAGGACCCTGTTCCTTTCTATATAGGGTATTCTGCCTTCGTACTCATGAATACGGTAGTTCTTGGAAATAAAGGGGCGGCCATGCCACACTATAATGATAGAACCTGTACTCCAGCGTATCAAGACGTCGGGTTGCCCCATCTTGCCCTAACGACCCGAGGGACTCACTGGGAACAGGGTTTCCTTCTTTTGGTTTCCCATTAGCCGCGTTATGGAGGGAAAGCCGGTGGTCCTGTTTTGGCAAGGAATGATGATGCTCGTTTGGTGCCCGACATTTGGGGGGGGGGGCGGGAATGTGTATGGTGCCATAGAAATGATTCAAACGTAAACGAATATTTATTTACGCATGAGATATTTTAGGTTTCATGGACTTAAGCGTGATGTCCGAGAGGAGCGGAATCCGTCGCGAGGAAATTATTTTACTCCGAGCATTGTTCACTCATTTCTTGGCTTTTGTTTGAATGTCTGCTCATCCCCGATTGAAATGTAGACCAGCTTTTTTGAAATGCAAGATTCCATGAAATGTTCATGAGGATAATGCCCCCCATCTAATGAGAACGTTATGACAAGAACATTCTATTTTTGACAGATTTAACAATACATTTAGCTACTGTTTATCGAATGGGTCGCTATGGATGTTGCCGCAATTGAATAAAATCTTTGGCAAATGAACCGAGGCTTGTTATTGATTCCGGAGTATTTCGGGGGTTCCGCATGAGAACCCCGGAAAAAACTTGGGTACCCGAGAAACTTCCTTTCGAGGTACGGGCCACCCTTCTGAGCCATTTCTCAACTTGTGAACCTTCTCTGGTAGATATATTCAACTTTTATACTTATTGCCTTGAAGCGTTTAATGATTAAGGTTGAATCATGAGTGAACCAATTATTACCTGTTCGTGAGGTGAAATTTTACTTTCATGAAGGCGGACTGTTTTACTTTCGGACTGATTCGTCGAAGATTATACGAGTTATTATTCAAATCATTCGATGAGAAATGACTCATCAAGCATATCTACAGCAAAACCTGTCGTTATTATGGTTTTTTTTTCATGTCGAAGAAAGTGTTCTGCTAGATTTAATTTCTCGTCATTCGCGGTGAAAGTTATTGCTCAAGTTTTTTATCACACTTACATTCGCTGCTTTTGTTCAGGGAATGACATTCTTGGCTTTTATTAATCTTTTTGAGAGCGACTCAAAAACACAGTGAAGGATGTCTTCCAACAGATTGCATAAAGATTTTCCCCCGGCATTTACTTTGAGTGAGAGAAAAGAAATCATACCCAAGATCCTGCACACACACAAAAAAATTTCCTTTTCGCGTTATCCGTTCGAATCCAGTACCAGCAAGCGTAGCATTCCATCAGTGCGCCCTGAAGCGTTCCATACACACGAATAATGATTGATGTTGCGTGGAGGAGGTCTAAAAGTATCCCATAGCGGGATGACGCTCGTGTGCATTCCTTGATGAAATTCCGTCTTGGTATTGGAATCATACAAGTTTTCGTCCATTTTCGGAAAGTCGTGAATGGTTTTCAGAATTCATGTTACAGAAATTCAAAGAAGATTTTATTCGAGAGACACGGATTTAATTTTTTTATTCCCTAGAAATTCCTTTTTGTCTGGTTATTCTGGAATGCCTGGGCAACGGAGCAAGAATTCTTGACTTATCCTGCGAACCTGAGTTTTAAAAGTGTAGATGAAAAACCGACCGAATGCGCTGATTATTATATTACGTTGATTGTGCATCCATTTGCTTCAGGAGTCAGTAATATTAGTGTACTGTATATATTTCGCACATGCACAGGGCAGTACATGTAAGTAAGTACTGTATTATTGCTGTCAGTTGAAATCAAAAAGTGACATGAATATCACTTGGGAGGATCTGAAAAAGCAACTCGCTGCCGGAGATCATAAAAATATTGTCTAGTTATTATTATTTTTTTTTAACTGCAATGTTCATCGCATAATTTTTGTATTGCGGTTTTGGACACCCATTGATCTTGCCTGATAATGTCCAAAAAGAAGAAAACAATGGTATTGATATTAAAACAAAAATTTGGTCCAGAGCGGAAATTCAGTCTTATACGAATACATGCGCTATTTGCATGTATGAAGCCATGTTTTGATTTTCCGCGAGTTACGATTTTCTTTTTCGTAGAATGGAGAAGCCTTTTGTGGATAACGTTTCAGTTGACTGGGATTTGTTCCTGATCATTATTTTTGTGGATGATCCATTGCTAGAAATTCGCGGAAAAGCTCTTCGAAAAATCCCTCTATTTCCATAGGATTGGAGGCGAATTGCTTTTCAGTGAGTTTCAAATCGATGAAATGAATTACGTCAGTATGCGCGGAGGGGGTTATTTGGAACTCGACTTTTATTTCTACCGTGCGAAGTATTTATGTTCAGCAAAATTTTACCCTCTCTCTCTCTCTGAGTTCCTAACCTTTTAATGGGATTTTCAACGAGAATAAGTTGAATTATGATTCAAAATTTGATGTGAAAACAGGAAAGAAACGACAAGAATTAAGATGAATTCTGGCGCTCTATTTTCTCTCCACATTTGAAATCCACTTCACGGAGAGGAGGCCCATATTTTTTAGACGAAATCCACTGACACATATTTTCAGAGTTTTCCTTGTCAATCGTATGTATTGTACAGTAGAATAATTTATCTGCAGCTTTTTGATGACAGAATTTAAATTTATTTCGGAAGTTACAGTTGTGCAATATTTTTTGTCATCGTAAAGGAAATTGACTCGTAATTCAAAACCTTGCCCGCGTTTTATGCAAGGATGTGAAGCTGCTTTCATTGTTCAACTATTCTTATGAAATCCATGGATGATGTTTTCTACAATACAGCCCAGTTATCCGCAGCAGCGTATTCGGTCATGACTTCACGAGTGAAAACTTGGTCCTTATTTCTCGCTTTTCCGCCTCTGTCGTCCCAATGCCTGAGAAAATGATGGAAAAGGGGATCCAAGTCATGAAATCCCCGAAGAAGAGGCGGGATCCGGGATTATGAAAGTTTCATACCAGTGTTCGAAGTTGTGGCTAAATCGCAGTGCATGCCATCGAATTATACGAATCTGGGTATAGCGGGTTTGCGCAGGCTGACAGGCATTATATTCAAGGAAATGTTCGTTGTGGCTTATTGCAGAGAAAATACTGTACCCTATACGGGACGAAACGGAAATGAAAGAGGGAAGCGCGAAATATTTTTAGTTCTTCCGCAAAATAATTCACGCGATATTTCCGACACCATTGAAATTCCGTGTTCGCATCACGATTCTTCAACCCCAGCATCCTATTTTTTAAAAGACATTTCCAATTTATTGCTGCTTCCCAGGTTCCTGACTAATTTTTGCCATAAAAAGTTTTGTTCTGAGGAGTTTAAGGCAGTTTATTTAAAAAAATTTGCTGGTCATCAAAAATTGTACGGAACATTGCCGGTCCGCAGAAAAGTTTATGAAAATATGCCGGTCCGCAAAGGTTTTTTATTTTATTTTTTTATATGCCGGTCCGCGAGCCCAAAAAGGTTGTGGAACTCCGGACTAAACGAATTCATAATTGCGCAACAACAACAAATTTGCTGGATTCAAACTGAGAATATTTATATTTTTCAATGAACGTGCTCAGATGCGTTTTATTATTTAAAGAAACCGTCCTAAAGCCATATTGGTCACATGATCCTAATTTTGCAACAAAAAATTGCTGGATTCAAACCAAGAATGTTTATATTTTTCACTGAACGTTCTCAGATGCCTTTCATTAAATAAAGAAACCATCGGAAAGTCATATTGGTCACATGATCCTAATTGCGAAACAAAAAATTGCTAGATTCAAACCAAGCATGTTTGAATAATAATATAATATAAGAATAATATAAGAATGTTTATATTTCTCAATGAACGTTCTCAGATGCTATATAAAGAAACCATCGGAAAGCCATATTGGTCCCATGATCCTAATTTTGCAACAAAAATTGCTGGATTCAAACCAAGAATGTTTATATTTTTCCATGAACGTTCTCAGATGCGTTTTATTATTTAAAGAAACCGTCGTAAAGCCATATTGGTCACATGATCCTAATTTTGCAATAAAAAAAAATGCTGGATTCAAACCAAGAATGTTCAATGAACGTCCTCAGATGCCTTTTATTATATAAAGAAACCATCGGAAAGCCATATTGGTCACATGATCCTAATTTTGCAACAAAAATTGCTGGATTCAAACCAAGAGTGTTTATATTTTTCCATGAACGTTCCCAGATGCGTTTTATTATTTGAAGAAACCGTCGTAAAGCCATATTGGTCACATGATCCTAATTTTGCAATAAAAAAAATGCTGGATTCAAACCAAGAATGTGCAATGAACGTCCTCAGATGCCTTTTATTATTTAAAAAAAACCATTGGAAAGCCATATTAGTCACATGATCCTAATTTTGCAACAAAAATTGCTGGATTCAAACCAATAATTTTTATATTTTACAATGAACGCTCTTGGGTGCCTTTTATTATATAAAGAAACCATCGGAAAGTCATATTGGTCACATGATCCTAATTGCGAAACAAAAAATTGCTAGATTCAAACCAAGCATGTTTGAATAATAATATAATATAAGAATAATATAAGAATGTTTATATTTCTCAATGAACGTTCTCAGATGCTATATAAAGAAACCATCGGAAAGCCATATTGGTCCCATGATCCTAATTTTGCAACAAAAATTGCTGGATTCAAACCAAGAATGTTTATATTTTTCCATGAACGTTCTCAGATGCGTTTTATTATTTAAAGAAACCGTCGTAAAGCCATATTGGTCACATGATCCTAATTTTGCAATAAAAAAAAATGCTGGATTCAAACCAAGAATGTTCAATGAACGTCCTCAGATGCCTTTTATTATATAAAGAAACCATCGGAAAGCCATATTGGTCACATGATCCTAATTTTGCAACAAAAATTGCTGGATTCAAACCAAGAGTGTTTATATTTTTCCATGAACGTTCCCAGATGCGTTTTATTATTTGAAGAAACCGTCGTAAAGCCATATTGGTCACATGATCCTAATTTTGCAATAAAAAAAATGCTGGATTCAAACCAAGAATGTGCAATGAACGTCCTCAGATGCCTTTTATTATTTAAAAAAAACCATTGGAAAGCCATATTAGTCACATGATCCTAATTTTGCAACAAAAATTGCTGGATTCAAACCAATAATTTTTATATTTTACAATGAACGCTCTTGGGTGCCTTTTATTATATAAAGAAACCATCGGAAAGCCATATTGGTCACATGATCCTAATTGCGCAACAAAAAATTGCTAGATTCAAACCAAGAATGTTTGAATAATAATATAATATAAGAATAATATAAGAATGTTTATATTTCTCAATGAACGTTCTCAGATGCCTTTTATTATTTAAAGAAACCGTCGTAAAGCCATATTGGTCACATGATCCTAATTGCGCAACAAAAAATTGCTGTAATCAAACCGAGAATGTTCAATGAACGTCCTCAGATGCCTTTTATTATTTAAAGGAGCCATCGTAAAGTCATGCTGGTCACATGATGACGGCTGCTGGTCAGTCCTTTTTCTTGGCTTCTGCGCACTGAGAATATCGACCAACTGTCCAGTTAGTGTATAGTGCTCTCGTTGCGGGAAGGGAACGCTGAATATCTTGTTTTCCTCTCTCCTTGCAGAAATTACTGTCCTGTAGGAAAAGAGAAAATCTAATCAACGCGATGCAAAGCTCTTTTCCTCTCGGCTGTTATTCCTTTCCCTCTGCTTTTCTTGCAGTTCTTCGTAGCGTGATTAAGAGTCTTCCTCTGAAGGAGATGTTGTTAGATTCAGTCAGCATTCAGCAACGAGGGATCTGAAAATATTCTCATGTTATACGAAGTTGCACGAACTCATCGGGACTTGGGTTGCTGAAAACTCGAGCGTAATCGATGAAGTTTGGATTGATGGT
This sequence comes from Notodromas monacha, assembly GCA_905338405.1. Classification (NCBI taxonomy): domain Eukaryota; kingdom Metazoa; phylum Arthropoda; class Ostracoda; order Podocopida; family Cyprididae; genus Notodromas; species Notodromas monacha. The sequence continues at coordinate 95,962 of CAJPEX010000068.1, read as the reverse complement.
TCGTTTTCTTGAATGATTAAATTCCTTTGACATCTTCGCTTGCATTCTATGTTGAGAGTATCAACGGAAGATTTTGATTTCATCTTTTTTTTATGGCGGCGAAAAAATGATCAAAATGTGTGTCTACCTCAAATGTGGAGATTAAAATAAAAACTCTAAAATTTTCTTAGGAATGCACATGTTTTTGAATATTGAAAAAATTGCATGGTTAAAAATATTCGACCACGCGATTCCGGTTTTCAATCATCGTTTTGCTCTCGTGCTAGTTTTACCAGAAAACCCGTCATTCCATCCTGAGAACTTTTATTTGGTGGCTGATATTTTTTTATACCTCAGTGACGATGTCAAGAATTTTAACTTTGTTGCCCTAAACTGCTGCAGAAGGATTGAATTAAATTATTTACACGTTATTTATTTACACGTTATTATTAAATTATTTACAAACATAGTCTTTGGTTTTAACCCCTTTTCTCCTCTTTGATGCTTGCTTGCTAAGATAACCCAAGTCAAGAAATATTGAGCTTCATGGCCGGGGTGACGTACATGAATCTACTTCTCTGTACAAAGGCAAGAGCGTGATTTTAATACAATCCCAGGTTAATCTGTCAACAGTGTATATACCAAACCAGCAATGATTGCGGAAAGAGTGTTTGGGCACTCTCTTATAGATTTATTGGATGAGCAGAACAGGTTGATGAATGTGCATAGGATAGAAAGGAAACCAGGACGGTTGCTTAGGATAGGTGAATGACCAGTGACCTGACAACATAAATGATTTGTTTGGAGAAAGTCCTGTTGATGAAAACTGTAACAATGGAAACATACATGAAAACCACAGCAAAGTCAGGGTATCCTTAACATACAGTGAGACTCACACATGCGGACACCTTGACCTGCAGACAATTCGACATAGGGTTTCTTATTTTCCCATAAAAATTAATAAGAAAGGCCTTAAACAAGGACACTGACTAGACATAGGGACATTTTGTGATAAAATTGTAAATACATTTCAGGCCAAATTACAAGTAACAAATATTTCCGACCCTAAAATTGATTCAAGAAAAGTTCTTGGGCATTTCTCTCACCAATTTACCATCCGTTTAGTTAATTAGAAATTACCTCCAACATACAGGGACTTCCTTCTCTCTTTTTCACTTGAATGTTATTTTTACAGAGAATGCCAACATTTCTATGTATTGTACAGAGGTATCAGTATTCAATTCCCCAAATGTTTATATTCTGTTGAAATATATACATTGAATCAGTTTAAATTGGGAGACAATATTTATTTTCATGGAATTATGGTGAGTATTTTGTGCATAAAAAACCAATTAAACATTTTATAATGTAAGCCTACGGGAAACCGAGTTTCGACTTAGGGACAACTTAGGGACACTCTTGATGCCCCAATTACGCCCGCATCTTGGGGTCTCACTGTATTACAGGACTAGGGACAACTTAGGGACACTCTTGATGCCCCAATTACGCCCGCATCTTGGGGTCTCACTGTATTACAGGACTCTCGTATTTTATGATGACAACTTACTGAACGAAAGACCAGGAAAAATTGTGATTTGCCTTCCGAGAATATTATTTTTTTCACGTTGTGTCTACAGTACAGTACAGTATATAAATAGAGTTATAGATACAGTACTGCAGAACGACGGTTTTACGGTATTTATACGCCTGAATGGGGATCGTTGCTGGCGTGAGACGGTTCAATTCAGACCTTCTGGAATAGTTGGAAAGCTTCTTGTTATCGCGTGTTTGGGAGAAGTGCACAGTAGGAGGGGATGGGGGGAGCGATGATTTCCTGCCTGGACCGGAAGTACGGCGTACTGGAGTTTGTCTGACAATTCATTCCGAGGCAGGAGAAAATGATGAAGTGCGGAATGCCTTGTGCGCGATTTCGCCCTTTTCCCCCTTCTTCATTTCGTGGCACGAGACAGACGCATTATTGACGTCAATCACGCGATTTTTTGCAAACGTGCGAGAAAAAAAATTGGCGATCGCGTCATTTTGGTTTCTTCGGAACAACTACTCTCGTGTATTCCAGTTGTTGGGATTTTAGCTAATTTTTTGCAGTGTTCGAAATTTCGTTATTTCTGCGAATTTTGAGACACTTTTTGAGTTTTCAACTTTTGAAAAATGAGGGCGCGTCTTCGCATCGTTTTCTTTTTTTTACATATATGAAATGAAAATTGAAAATTCTATCGGATTATTTTTCAGAGAATATCCTAAACTATGAAGGGGATTATAAACGCAGAAGAACCGCGTGTTTCTACCGAATGTGTTTTTGGGACTTGTAATATTTCGAAATATATTTTCAAACTTTTCTTTTGGAATCTGACCGGAGATTCCCTGCCTTGTCCCGGGCGGATTCCGCATTTTTATTCCCTTTCTCAAAACCTCACCTGAACCTTTATTTTAATTCTCATCTAATTTGTGTTGAGATTATTCTTTTCATTTGAATCCTCAACAGCATCGTTTTCTTTTTTTTACATATATGAAATGAAAATTGAAAATTCTATCGGATTATTTTTCAGAGAATATCCTAAACTATGAAGGGGATTATAAACGCAGAAGAACCGCGTGTTTCTACCGAATGTATTTAGTTTAGGACACTGAAAAGTTTTCCGTTTGCCCCCAGAAAATATATTCTACTGTGAATTTCACTGCAAGAGATATTTTTTCGCATGAATAGGGCTGATGGACATGCAAAAGATTTTTTTTCTTTTGTCTCTGTAGTCTCAGTACCGTATTCTAGAACCAAGATGGCATGAAGACCATCGAAATTTACTTCCTTTCTGACTCTGCCGTCGAATGACGTCAGAGAAGGGTATTGTTGCGGGAAGCGGGGGGAAGGAAATTTAATTTACGGTAGGGAGATGGTCAAGGAACGAGCGAATTTTTCGTCAACTTTTTTATTTTATTTCATCAGGAGGAAGTACGTTTGGATTCCAAATGCGTTCGTTCCTGAACGTTATCGTTTATTTTATTTATGGGACTATACGTATCGCATTGTTGATTCCATCCATTTCTTCGAGAGCCAGCTTTCATATGGCAATTTCCGCAGGCATGCCTTGAAGGCGTGTGTCCACATTACGGCTTTTGCTAGCACAAGTTTTTCTGCTCATAAATTAAATTTGTGGAAATCTTGTATATTTCTAGAGAGCATTTTTATAAACCATGCGTTGATTTTGATTCGAGTCTCTGATTTAAAAGCAGCATCAGATGTATTTATGATCTTTTTTTTTCTCCCGTAAAAATGTTTTGCGTTATTGCATGGAGTTTCATATTCGTGTCAGTCCAGGAATAAGTACTGTATCGATCTTACACAGGATATTTTAACAAGTTGCTGATTTCTGGATGTAAACGAAAACAAATTAATCTGTTTTCTTGGTAAATATAACCAAAAACTTTTCCTTGTACATTTATTTTTAATGGCATTTTACGCGGTACGATTCTTGGTTATTGTGAAATATTGAATCCTTTTCACCATGCAAAGTATTTTATGCTAAATATCTCCGCGGTTGATCTGAAATTTAATAAACGGGGAACACATTCTATTTTTATATTGTTTTGTGAGGGAAAGATCATTTCAATATTTTAAATTTTGGTAAAAAACTCTTATGTTTCAGTTGTACAGTATATTTCTTTGAAAAGAAAAGCCTATCGCACGAAGGGATGTTCCGCAGTACTAAATTTGCTTTTATAATAAATTAAATACTGTGCAGGGAAAAGCATGTTATGATGTTTTGAGACGTATATATACAGTCTTCCTTCTTTAAAAATCACTGCATGAGATTCAAATTGAACTGAAACGGTGTATAAAATAAAATAAAAAACCATGTGCAATGTCGTTCAAGGAAAGATTGATTTTTTTATGCTGATGAGTTCGTTGAAAAGAAGACATATTACGCGGAAAGTTTGATATTACTTGAGCATTTCTTGGAAATGCATTCCTTCTACGGTAAAAATTTAGTAATAAAGTAATGATAATAATCCAGTAATTCGGAAATTTAAGAAATTGAACTGTACCTTATGATTACTGTGAATTGAATTTTCCAGTCTTTCGGCGGGTATGGTAGACAGCAGATGGGGGGAACATTAGCTCCGCACACTGTGACTATGTATTTTAATGTTTGCAAAATTCTTCATGACGATGATTGAGTTTCCAAAATTGATTTCCTGTCTTTTTTTCTCTCTCTCTTTCTGGAATTGTAGGATGTGGCGTTCATCAATCCGGCAAACGTGGTGTTTGTGTACATGCTGGTCCGCGACCTGGTGCACGAGGACATCAGGTCGGAGCAAGAACTGCAGGCCGTCGTTCTCACCTGTCTCTACCTGTCCTACTCGTACATGGGCAACGAGATCTCGTATCCGCTCAAACCATTCCTCGTGGAGGACAACAAGGAGCGGTTCTGGGATCGGTGCATCCTCATCGTCAACTCCCTGTCGGAGGACATGCTCCGCGTCAACGCAGAGCCCAGCTTCTTCACCCAGGTTTTCACGGAACTCAAGGGCATCGGCACTGCGTTTGTGCCTTGATGATTTTACGTAGCCATCATTGAGCAATCTGCTGCAACGGATCTCCGCCGTATAATATCAGCATTGACAGAAACGGAATTCCTTTAATGAAATAGCTGTGCGAGAAGAAGAAGGATCATGTGCTCTGAAGACGATACGACATTCCTGTTGCTTGGGTTTGGCCTGCTGCTATATGGAGGAGGAGGATTCTGCATTTCGCGCGAATTTCCCTCTGACTCGACTCGGGCGCAAAAGCTGCTTATCCTCTCTTCCAACATGCACAGCGTTGGTTAATAATAACTTGCGGAAAATTTTAATTTTAACTCATGACCATGAACCAAAAATATCACTCTCGTTCCATACGCGTGAAAGAAAGGCTATTCAATTCTATATATGCCGTCCTTTTGACTCGAATGAAGAGATCTCCAGCAGTTTACAAAATTAAGAGACAAATGCATTGACCTAATATGTGCGCCACCAACCTGATTTTAATCGCAAAAATTCCTTTTTTTTCTGAGATAACGAGGATTCATCAATCGAACATGATCTCGACAAAAAAAACCTTGTTCATTTCAGGAAGATGTAGTTATTTGGAAGAAACGTTGATTTAAATCATCCACTATTTAATTGCTTGACGCAATGGATCTATATTATTTTCAGGAGGGAGCATTATTTGTGGAACAGCTGATATTGCAAATGAAAAAAACTGTCAGGAATAACGACAATATCATTCATGTCGGTATGAGGAAAAGGGAAACGGAAAAACTTGGGTTTGCACGTGAGATTGATGAGGTCCACAAAATTATAATTCTTTTCATAGGGTTGCATTAATTGAGACGAAAATTGCTGCGGATAATTGCTCAGTCAGTTTTCGTCGCGATGAATTTTGGAACCACCCAAAAGAATTTTTCCTCCCGATTGCGAATTTTTTCTATTACTTCCGAGTGGAGATCGCTGCTATACGAGAAGTGTTGCGCTGATTCCGAAGCCCTTCGCAAGGCAGCTATTCGTTGTTGTACTGTGTAAGTGAAGGGAAAGAACGTTGTTGTCGAAACCCAAGATATAATGAAGATTATCAGAATTAGAGTTTGCAATGCGCGCATGTGTGGTGATACGCACGAGATGTATTTCGAGAGAGAGAGAGAAAGTCTTGGAGTTCTAGGATGGTGAAGAAAAGGGAATATTAATTCTAGGTTTGCTTTTTTTCCTGTAAAATGATTTCTTTTTTGTTGTTGTTCGAACTGTGGGCATTGCGCTGCCAAATTACTGCGATAGTTCAGGAGTATGGCTTTTTATGTTCAAAGCTTTTTTGTCGATTCATGTGTTTTGAAAGTATGCAATAATGGTCAGAAACCTTCCTTTTTGGAGGCAGACTGTGATTGTGATGAACCCGTTTGGTCTCATTTGTTACGAAGGTTCAATTCGCTTGCGTTCAGCTGCTCTGTATTGTTTCGTGATGTTTGAAACTCCGGATTGACTGTGATCGGTTTTTTTTTTCTTTGTCGCAGAAGTTATTCATTCGATTATTCCATTCACTTCTCTGGTCGTCTGTTCTCTTTTGAGCCCCGCTTTTTTTCAAATTCAAATCGTCGGTCTTCTAGATTTTTTGAAAGAAATTTGCTTAGAGAACCGAACGTTTGAAAGTTTTAGAAATTTCGTGGACGTCAAGAAGAGTTGACCTTGAATCGGATGTCTTCCCGTTTTACCGTAGTCGCGTTTTTGTGACGAAAAGACGGAGATACAGGCAAACAGAACAGCAAATTTGAAAAATTAGCACGAATTCTGAAGTTAGTCAAATTTTTGAGACTTTTGAGAAAATGCTCTGGCATTCTGTTCACGCATTTTTTTCCGTCGACTGGGAGAAAACTGCTGTTGATTGAAAAGATCTCCTTTTTCTTTGGAGATCATAATTCGACCTTCTGAATGAGCCGCGATACCTTTTTTTCAAGTCACGCGTGGAATTCCTTTACTTGAGTTTTGCGTTCGTTTTCGCGAAGAAGGAACGAAAGACAGGCCAAAATGTGCAATACTTATTGGGAAAAGCTCCGCGGAATGTGCAGGGATCTGCGATTGATGTGGACTGCCATCTGGAATCATCAGCTGTAATTTAACCCCCCCGCCCTTCCAAAATATTTTCTTGTCGTGAAGATTTTCGGTACATAATCATTCAATGGTAATGACAGATGGGTATCAAGGCATACGCGGCCAGTTCCTGGGAGTCATGGAAGTTTTTCGTTGTACAATCAGTTCTTCTCGAACTTCAGAAAGGAGCTAAGCCTTTTTTCAAGTCGCAGATTTGATACAGAGTCAAAATTGTTGATAAATCAAGCATTCCGAGGAAAAAAAAACAGAGAATTCAAAATGTTATGGTGTGGAGAGTCGATTTAATGTGCTTATGATCGACGTGAATTTAGATTTGCTGATATTCGAAGCGCGAATTTTTTGGATACCCGTATGGTAAAATTTTGAGTGATAATAAAGATTTGGAAGAAAATTTCAGCGGCTTCTTATTGAACGTGTTCCTCGGCTTACTCAAAATGGTACGATGCTCCGTTTTTTCTAACGCAAGAAGACTTGCACCTGGAAGCAGGGATCAGTAGGAGTGGCATTGATTACCAAGAATGACTCATTCAAATTTCAAATGTAAGTAGTGGTGCTCGGAGAAAACATGAGTGAGATAGTGTTGCGAAAAAATTTTACATATGTAAATCAGTGATACTATTCCGCAGACTTTCAAAGGATAAAAATACTGTATTGCATTCCTTTGAGCAACCGAGTCACTTCGTGAAGTCTGAGACATACGCACCATGATTTACAGGAAATTTTTCATCTTCTTATACAGACCACCAACTTGTACACTTACCAATGCCAAGGAAAAATAAATACAGTACTTGAACTGTACCAAAAAATTAAATTTAGTGAAGGGGCATTTCCTCTTGGACTGGTAAAACATGCCGGCAGGTTGTCTATGATCTGACGCATGCTTCAAGGCAGGGGTTGAGGAAGACAGGGCTAGATGACTTAGTAATCTTTTCCCAGCAATACCCACCTCTGAAAGTCACGATCAACTCCTTTGCTTACTCTGAGAAGACTTCGTATGCCTGGTATGGGATCAGAGAGAAATTAACGAACAGGAATGATCAGAACAGGCCATGTACACTTTTTACAAAAATGTCAATTCATTTATGTCAAAGTTCCAGCTTTTCCATGAAAACTTTTCCTTCTCCTTTCACCGTATCAATTTGTTTTTCTAGTTTTACTTTCTTCCGTGGACGAACATCACCGGGGGTGAAAATTGCAACACCATCTTTGCTGCTAATAGTTGACTTCTGGTGTTTTGGCAAAGAAGCCCCAGCAGGGTCCGGATTTGCAAGCCCAATACTGGCACTGCGGGAACAGTTTTGAAAGCACAATGAGTACAAACTTCATTATCTCCACATATATTTTCTTACCTGGGCATGGAGGTAGACGTTTCCTTTGGTACCTCTTCAGGTCCTGAAAGTTTCCCAGAAACCACGAACTCTTGCGGATTCATATCACAGCGAAGCTCAAACGCAAGATCCCCAGGGAAAATGAGGAAATCATCATGCTGAACCACCAATGTCGCGGTGTAAGTTTCATTTTCCTGAAACAAGTATTTTTGAGAACATGACTGAATAAGTCAGACTACACAATATAAGACATACATTCTTAATCATAGCTCTCAAACATCCACAGATCCAAAAGCTGATGAAGTAAAGTAAGTTAGCAAACCACATGGAAGCCGCTCAGGATGTAAATTATCACCAAAACAATACCTGCACCACTTTTGCAACTTTGTATACACTTTCCAAGCGTGTTTTACGTCTGAATATTCAAGGTGCCTTTTCAACAGCATACTTGAAGAGCTAATATTACTGCAGCTGCTCAAGGAATTTCATTGTCAAGGTTAAATTACTTGCCGTGCAGTCTTAAAAAATGAGCAATGGATCGGTAGACGTACCTTTTTAAAGGCACACTTTCGGAATGGCAAAGAAAGTTCAAATTTTCGTCCACCACTTGCGTCCAAGAAGCAAGAATCCGTTTGATCATAGAAGTTTCCTCTTGTATACAAAACGCCGTCGAAGTCTTCTTCCATCAACACAGTTACTTCCATGGAGTCTTTCGAGCAATCGACTCGGATGCTATCAAACCCATCCGTACTAACCTCAATCTTCATCTGAGACGACAAATCCTTCTCCCATGTCTCTGTAGTGCAACATTAAAAGAATTCTTACAACAATTTCGGCGCGTTTCCAGAAAACTCAACTCACGTTTCTCCCCAAATACAGCACCGTGAAGGGCTAGCCATACGATGCTTCTCAGGATGAGCGTCAAAGACATATTTTTGGTCAAGCGCGTACTCTCCAATTCAACATGACGTCTTTCACTCTCTGACATACCAAATGAAGTCAAAAGGAACACGTTTTCAATCGTCACATAATGTATTGCTTCGTTGAATTAACCTGACCAATCGAAACCTCGTCACCATTGCACCGAGCGCCGCCATGCTTTCCCGCTGCCTCCCTCTATCCGTAAAAAAATGCTACTTTCTCTTCCGTCAAATACTGTACTCAAGAGGAACATTCTTCAGTCAAATTTTCCTTTTCTCGAGTTCAAGATGCTCTTCTTGTGCGGCGCTTGGACCTCACCTACTAGCACTTAGAAGACACCAAGGGAGCACAGTGGGGACCCCATTGAAAAATTAGTACGACAAAAAGAAGCCTCAAGGAACCAAACTCCTCTTGGCATATGTGTGAAGAACAGGAGGCCACACGTACGCTAGTCAACGGTCACTCCCCACGAGGTCAATGAACCCTGAAAAAAACGGATCTCCCTGCTTTCGACATCTCTCCTTGTATTTCACCAAAAAAAATTCCACTCTCCGGCATCCCAAGTCTTGCCGGTAAAACCAGAAACATTTTTGAATGAATTAAAATCGTAACCCTAAAACGGAAAGGAAAAAAAAAACCGGTTAGGTACATGTCTGGCAGGGTGGAAATTTTGTTTTGAGATTCTACCAATAATAAATCCATAAATAACATTCGCGTTTCGCGTGCACCGCAATTTTTCTACCAAGGGTAGTCCTAGGTCAGCTAGAAACCAGCTTGGAAATCGGCGATCTTTTGTACATGGTGGAACAACCCGACCTCTTCGCATCAAAAAGGGGAATCACAGCTGCGGAAGAATACAGGATAGGCAAGACTCTCGAACCATATTCGGAAGATAGATAGAGATGGCTACAAATAATCCGTTAGGACGACACACACAAAAAAAAACAACATCCAATTGGCGTCACGAAACAAAACACCGAACAGTTCAAGACGGACTAACACGAGAGCATCACTTCGCATAGCTTTTTTTTCTTTAAATTTGCTTGACCTTTTTGCAAGCGAACCACGAATTGGGCCGAAATACTTCAAGCAGTATAAAAAAAACGTTCCACAACCTCAGGCAGTGTATCGTAAAAAGTTTTGCATAGCTTCTTCCTGCCCGCAACTTTTTGTTGGATCTTCGGCTCAGAACACGCGGTGATTCGGGGGAAAAAGGCTGACCGAATGAGCAAGTTCGTATCAAAATCGCTGCCCAAACTGAGTCTCAGCGAGCAATGCACAATATGGAGTATCAGAAAGTTCGAGCAAATAGCAGAATTAATTCCAGAAGGAATGATCAAAATTTATTTTTGACAACGTGTGATCAGAGACGAAATTGCTATACTTGATGACGAAGACCCGAATCGTTCAACCAGGTATTTTTCTCCAATATTGCATCCAATATGATATGTTTTCAAGATATACAGTATTTTCTAACGTAAATTTTGCAGAATTTGCTCGAACTTTCCAAGGGACTCTTCTTGCGCACGTGAAACGCACGATCACATAAACAAGTAACGCGGAAACAAAACAGACGACACGATGCAAAATCCTCGCGAATTCAGAACGGAATTCGACAAGGAGGATAAAAAGCGCAAGGAAGACCGAAATATCCCGGAAGTAATGTCGTCATGAGATCGCTTCAAATAACGTGTCAACGAAAAACCTAAAAAAAGTGCACATTTCCTCCTGTGCCAAATAACGGCACGTCGTCGACCGCTCAAAGCAATAGCAGACAAGAGCAGAGATCAAGCTTTCGGGCCACTTAGACACGAGACAAAAAAGCAGAAGAATCTCTAGTCACAATGAAGGATAAATTTCGGTCAACGAAGTTTAGCTTCCCGACCAAGAACACGACACGAACCTGAGTTAATCCAATGTTTCCCACAATTCCATTGCCTTTTATCCAACCAAATTTTCCGCTACTTTCCACATCGAAACGCACATCCAACGTTTATCAAAAACCCCATGCTATATAGAAAATGCAGATTATACAAAGATCGGGGAAGATCAAATGGAGCTTAGGTGGGAACGATGAAAAAATAGTTTTCTCCAAGAATAAGGAAAGAACAATGTTGCCAGTGTAATCACGTGAAACTCATCAACCCTGGGTAGTTTCTTACGCACGCAACTTGAACAAAGCTAAGCATTAAGACAAAACTAACTTTGCGAACAGGAAAAAAAAATTTGAAAGAACTGACGACGAATAGAAAAATAATCTAAAAGGATTCTTCAATCAATATGCCTTCGAATGCAGAGTAGTTTTCCATTCATATCCACGCAATTAGCATTTGCCCTCTTTTGATTTTCGCGTTTCCATAGCGAGGACGAACAATGGAAGTAAGCCAAGGTCAACAGCATGTGAGCATATTTCAAGTTTAAAAAAAAGACAAGGAACAAAAATTCAGTCGCCGAGTTTGATCCTCGGACACGAGAAGTGAGCCAATAGAATTCCATTTTCTTCCCCGAAGAGTGCTATAGACGGGAGACGACGATCACGTGACGGAACCCACTTCCAGCAAATATCACCTTTTATCTTTCGGGTATGGCATTGGTCTCGTTCCAGGATGGTAGGCCTGCAAGTAAATAGACTGTTAGAAACTCCATGCAAGCGCTACGATAAGAAACAATTGGCATATCTTTTGATGAACAAATTTGCGCACTGTGATCGAGAATTTCAGCGGGTGAACCGGAAAAATCTTGAAAGCCCTCCCGTAGAAAATGAGGCTTTACGAATTATAATTTCGCATTTTCGTAACGAACTTTCTCCAAAACAGGCAATTTGAAGTTGATCGTACTCAAGACAAAGAGCGGTTTCGCGAAAGAATGGTAAAAAAAATCAATTTTTGCAAGAAAGCGCAAAACAACACTTCACTACTTTCCTTCAGGGACTCATGCAGAAACAGTGTGAATAAGGCGCTCCTAAAACCACAAAACAGTGAATATTTTGTCGAATTTTAAAAATGCATGGCCATTTGTAGCACATTCAATCCAACAATTACTGTACTACCATACCAATCGCAATGGGAAATATAATGTAGGGAGGAGAAAAACTTCTTGGAAACAATCAGTTTCTTTTTTATCTGCTAGATTAAATAAATCACATTGGTGTCATTTCTGAAGAGGCTGATGAATACTCCTTCATTCTCGGATGAGAACAGCACAAACTCTTCGAATGATTTCAAGAATTTTTCCAGTCCCTCATTTTTTAACCTTTCTGAGCCGAAAATTTCGGAAATACAGTAAACTCAAAACCCGAAAAATACTCGTTCTTTGTGGGCCAGATAATGCATGAATCACCATGTTTACCGGACGCTTTTATCCACATGCTACAGGACGACAAAAAGATTTCAACGTTGAACTCGCCTGAGAATACGCAACAGAAACAGAAGGCCCATGGATCTGAGGCACCGGAGCGGGAGAAGGTGCTGAACCCGTGCCCCCAGAATGCTGCTGATAATGCGAATGCGAGCCCTGCGTCGGGGACACCATCTGGTACATCGACGGGTGATGAGGCTGCTGCTGCGGGTGGGTCGGCATCTGGTGATAGTACCCACTCTGTTGCGGGCCACCAGACGACGACGAAGACGACGGAACAGTCATCGAAGGTAAGGGGCCTCCGCGTTGATTCATCAAACCAGGATCGCGGTGCGTGTCACGTCGTTCGGGTGCAGGCGAAACCGGACTCACGTGCGCAGGTGGAGGTCCAACACCACCACCTCCGCCAACACCCGTGAAATCTCGCCCTGATTTTGGGCCGAAGTCTTGAACCATGCCGTGGTGAGGCGGCGGGGCCGGGCCGCGGTAAGGCATAGTGGAACGTTTCACTGGAGCCGATGGGTTGGGGGGCAACAGAGCCGATGGGCTAGAGCGATAATCGCTACTCGAGTATCCGACTCGTCGCACAGTGTCGGGGTAGTCCCTCACGGGCAGCTTGCTCAATCCACCGGTACTACCAGAGCGATAGTCGATTACGGAAGTGTCGTCAATGATCATAGACGGGGAGGCAACGGGGTAGCCGTGCGGCGGGGGTATTCCGCTACCGCCGCCTAATCGATTTCCCTGACCAGGACCTGAAGGCGGCATGCCAGATGACGAGTAACTCATCGGCTTCCTTGCGCTTTGGGGATATGCGCTCAACCCACCAGGGGAAATTTCTCCATACGATCCGGAATTCAATTCTTTGCCAGATGACACTGTGAAAGAAAACACATTCATGAAGAAAAATAACCAAACAATCTCCGCAAAATATCAAACAATACTGTGATGTAGGAGGATGTCAACGTAGATCTTGCTGAGTACGAAATTCAGAATTTACATGAGCTATAGTCCCGGCGACGACAGATTAAATGGGCACAAGTATATTTAAACAACAGTCCAAGTGTAGAGTAAGGTACTTTTCTTTTACACGATACCTTCCGCTTCTGGATTCCTCCTGTGGTTGCGAGAAATTTTTAAAGCTGCGTGTAAGAGTTGATCAAATTCCAGACGGCTTTTTTCTCAACTTTGGATACCGATCAAGCCCCAAAAAATGATATATTTGCAAAGCCCTTCACTTATTCATCAGCAATCATGTGCATTTCACCCAAGAAATTTTGCATCTTACACGGAAGTATTTGGAAACGCTCATATTTCGTAATTCGTCAGAACATATAAACGTAAAGATGTAATAATGTGTGAAGACTTCAATAATTTTCAGAAGACCGAAGTGAAGTTACACTTCGTATTTACAAGAAGCAAATCTGCGGTCAGTGCGGTGACGGCATATTTCTGCTCCAAATCATGGAAAAAGAAGACATGGGCCTTACGTTTCGGAGGTATAGGCGGGGCGGGTGTGTCTGGGTTGAATCCAGACGTGCGGGACAGGAGCATCTGCTGAGATGCGGTACTCGACAACATTGACGGTTGCATTCGTGGAGGAGCAGGTGCGTGGTGAGATGTTGTCGGAACCGAATTCATGAAATTCGGTTGAGGAGCGAAAGCAGAGGAAATCAAATCTTGCGTGATTTCCGGGTTCAGTCGCTCGATTACATATTCCAGTTGATCCTTCCTTTCCGTCAAATCCGCTATCTCGTGAAGAATCGAGTCGTATTCGCTTTTCAATTTTATACACTCATCAACAACTTTCACGACGTCCACTGTTGAACCTTGTCTCGCGAGATGCATCAGGGCTTCTTTCCCAGATCTGAACAAATCGTCGATGGTATCAGGGAGGTGACGCGTAGCCTGGAAATAAATTTGTGCCCGGGATTGAATTTCCTCGCTGAGGAACGATATCACATGATCATCGTCACTCCGATATGCACTTGAATTGAAATGTCCACTTATAAGGAATTCAGCAAATTATGCGACGCATTTTGCCGATGGAAGAAGTTTACACCTTAGCTCCGGGAACTGCAGGTATCGTTAGAAAACTAATGCAAAATAAGTGTCCGCGACAAGGACTGGTCCGCTGATACCTTGAAGTTAACAACGCACATAACAGGGACTGTAAATTTAGGAACTCGGCAAATAATTTGCGAGACACAGGATTCGCCTGGGCCTAGGAGACTGCGACAAAGAAAGTAAGGTAATAATGACAAAACGGGCTTCTCGAACAAAAAATCTGAAATATGCCATCATTCACGGTTCAGAAAATAGTTTAGTGAAATACTTGATCAAAAAATTGAAGAATTTAGATTTAAAGCAGAAACTCGGGAACCTATCACAAATAATACGAATCCCGAAGAAAATCGCGTACCTCTTCCGTAGAAACGGATGTAGACGGCCGGTTGGGATGAGAAACGTCGAGGATGGGATGAAGCGGCTTCGTCGCGATCGGTGCGAATTTGGCATTATCGGAATCGCTGCTCTTAACTTGGTGTCGAGGATTAATGGACACCTCGTGAGTCAACCGATGGCCTTCAACCGCTGAATATGAACTACTTTTCTTCAGAGGCTCCCAACTTTTCCCCACAGGCCCTGCAGTCGACGGATTGCTTGAAGCTGGTCGCGCCTCTTTCGGAGGACACGCATTCGTTGTACAGTCGAAACTTGGATTGTGCAACGAAATTTTCGTCACATTCAACTGAACGTTTGAGAAGTCACACGCAGATTGGCTATCATCTTCATCTGACTCCATCTTTCGCACGTGTTGAACACCTGTGTTGATCTCGTTGCCCAGCATATGAGACGCGGTAACTCCATTCAATCCACTAAAATTTAGATGAATCACATCAGGTTTTGAAATTCTGAGAATGAAATATGCGCATAGCTCACCGGATCAAGCCACTTTTCGACGTGTAAGATCCAGAGAGCGGCTCTTCTCCGGAGTCCTCCTCCTCCTCATCATCTTGAAATTCCATGGGTTCATCACGATTTCGTCGAGAATCGGACGACTTGACAGAAGAACTTCGACTATATGATCTTCTAAAAGGTAACGAAGGACTCAGTTAACATACACGGCAATAGCAGTCAACGTGATCGAGTTTGAATTAAGGTCTGATTTTCCACCTTATTCAAGAGTTGGTTGGTTTCTCCAGTGGCAAAAAATTGTTTAAGACCACTTTTTTCGGGACAAATTAGGAAAGAAAAATATTAGGAGAGAACGAATCAGAGATTTCAACGAACTCAGCACTTCTGATACATTTCTTCGCAGCTTTGAAAAAGGAATCAAAGAATCTCACCTGCCAGTTTTCTTTAGTCGTTTCAGACGCTTGCCTCCCGAGTCTCCACCCAAACGCTTATGACCTTTGCCACTTTTCGGTACAACAAGCGATGAGAGGTCATTATAATTCGGCGCAGGGGGTGAAGGCACTGGACAGGACATGGAATCGTCAGCATCACGAGAATCAGATAACCCGTTTTCTTCCGCCTTATCAAGTACATGCTCATGGGTACCAGACGAGGCAGCCGACACAGGGTTCGAAGACGCACTAGTACTGAGCGAATGGTCAGATCTTTCTTTCCCATTAACGCCAACAATTCCAGAGACACAACGCGCGGGTTCATCCGACGCTTCACTCGCACAGCGTTCTTTTTTCACTTCCACGCCCGCCGGAAAGTTTGAACAATTGTCACTTGGACCACTCATAGCTTTCTCACTACATGCTTCGCGGGGATTTGTAGCAGCTGGACGGACCCCAAGCGATGCGGAATTCCCATTACTTTGAGTCGAGCAGTTCGGAACAGCTGCGACGGGTGAAGCGGAGGAACGACCAGAAGCGGATCGTTGCCTCCTCCCCATTCTCTTTTCGTCACAATTCTTCCCTTTCACATCACTCGACGATTTCTGCTTCAAGGTTTTAAGATTTTCTCCGCTCGTAGAACTCGAGTCACTAACATTTCCCGGTAGGACCGAACCGTCAGCACTTCCACAGCGAAGAGCTTCCGCTGGATTTGCATTTGCCCCTCCGTTCAGGGGCCCCTTGAGCAATGGTTTATAAGCAGGAACAGGCTTCATGTTCGCTTCCTTCCTCTGCAGAACGTGAATACAGTTCATAACACATTCTAAGAACAAATGAAAAATAAAAATTACATGCTTCACCATTCGTTTATAGTGAGATGGACAATAGCCACAATATGTGACGTTATTCTCATCTAACCCAGCTTCTTCACACAATAACCCTTGCGACTGACCACACGTCACGTGAAACGCAAGCTTGCATCCACTTTTCTTGCAGGTCATGCACGCCCCAGACGCAGCATTCGCTGGCTGATTAGCCTCCAAACAAACAAAGCACGTCTAAAATGAAACGAGAACAGAATTTTGCAACACGGCGTTGGAATACGAATGAATTAAAACAATAACCCTTTTAAAGCGATCCCCAGGCACGTTCTTCAATAGAATGAGCTCCATCGTTGTGACATCTTGGAATGTGACTTCCGGAATGTATAAGGCACAAACGACGTGCGCCCAACCACCATTGTCGGCTTTTTTAAATGCTCCTTCCTTCGATGGACACAATTCGCAGCGCTGCAATCGAAGAGCAACGTCATTAAATTTCACAATAACACGCATACCATGGAATGACACCCGATTTCCCAAAATCCCTACGATATGAACATTGAAAGATTCAAACCCACACCGGAGCTACGCAACGCGAAAATATCAAAAACAGGTACGAAGTTCAATTCACCGATGTCAAATCCCGTTTCTGAGGTTAGTGAAAAGGGACCGATTTTACTTAGCAGTACGTGATCAGAAAAAGTATACTGCACCACATCTTTAACAATGGAGAACTTCGGTATACGCTGCTTCGAATTCGGTGATGTCGAGGCCTGGGAATCGTCATAGGGAAATAAACTCAGGCGCTCTACGGAAGCTCTACACTATTCTGCGAGATGAGCCTTTTGAGTACTTACCACTCTAACGGTTCGCTCAGTAGACTGACACTTGCTGCAATACCAGTCACCCTTGGGGACGCTCACGATTCCGTAACAAGCTGCGGACGAAAATCACCAAGAAATAGGAATGAGTAAGAGTCCAGGAGCATTTGGCAAGGTAGGATTACCTTGATGAACTGCAACACTACAACCGTCTCCGTCACAGTAAACTAAAGGATTGTCCTTGTAACCTTGGTCATCAGAACACACGCAACATCCGCCGATCATTTCCTTCTCTGTCATCGTACACAACATCGAGGATTGCATGACAATCTCCTCGACGACCGTTGAGAATTCATCACGGCCGTGGGACCACTAAGGCCTCTCGTCAGAGGCCCATATCGGGACACCATGAACAGAAAGCTGTGGTCCTGCAATATATGAAATCAAACGTTGATTCCATAATCGAGACCATGGTAGACGTGGCCCTCAGCTAGGGCGATTTAACGAGGGGGAAAAACACAGAGTAAAATATTTCATCCATTGAACGCTTTGGCTAACATTTCTCGAAACTTCGTCGGACATTGATTCAAGCGACTGCAGCACTCCGACCACCTGATTCTATTCAAACCAAGCGCAGGATAATTCAGGAGATATTCTCCAATACCCCAGGGTCGGAATATAATTCAAAGTTACCGAATACAGTAGCGGAATTCTACACGCAATCTCTGAGCGATACGTAAAACTCATACAATTTTCCTCAATTGGCGTACGGCACGGTGTTTTGTTTATATCCTGCAGCAAGGAACTATTGGGACAGACATCTTGCCATAGTTAGCATCCTCGATGATCTCCACACCCTCGGAAGCGCGCGCAGTACGAACCTAACATGCGACAACTGAAATGTCAAGTTTCCCACCTTTTTGAATACCGATGCGACTTCGCTTCCTTTGCTTCGAAACAATTTCAGAGCATTCCGCGAAGAGTGTCGAGTAGTGACGTTTACCAATACGCCGATGAGAAATTCTCCGGCCGGCGAGGTGTTCGTGAGTCTAAAGACGGGTGATTGAAAGCCTTTAGTATAGCAGTGAGCGAAGTATATTAGCGTCGCTCACTCCAAATTTCCTTGTTCGTGTCGGTGAGCGAAGTTCGTATCATCGGCGATATCTGCGATGGCTGCCGGGCCAATCACCGAAAGAAATCAAGGTTGGCTATCACTGACGTTAATTGGTGTTGCATGGATATCTGAAAAAAAAAATTCGCGATACTGTATTGCAGATGCAACGATCTACGTTGGTGGATTGGATGAAAAAGTGGCCGAGTCAACGCTGTGGGAACTATTTGTTCAAGCTGGTCCAGTTGGTGCGTACATGGATATCGGTATTTTTTATTATTTTGCGCCTGACCGACCATTGACGAGATGGCTATCTTTGCAGTTAATGTTCACATGCCGAAAGACAGAATTTCACAGTTGCATCAAGGGTATGGATTCGTGGAATTTCTCGGCGAAGAAGATGCGGATTACGCGATTAAGATCATGAATATGATCAAGTTATTTGGGAAGCCTGTCAGAGTGAACAAGGTAAGGAAATTATCCGTTTCTCTGTTGAATTGCTACGAAGTCTACGTTGGTCTACTTCAATGCAGGCATCAGCACATCAGAAGAACCTCGACGTCGGTGCGAATTTGTTCATTGGCAACTTGGATCCTGAAGTTGATGAAAAACTTCTGTACGATACTTTTTCCGCGTTTGGTGTCATTCTACAAACACCCAAAGTAAGAGTTTTTTCTTATGCCTTCCTCATTTAAAATTACAGCTTCGCCAATAAGTCCAAGTTCCAACTTGATGCTCAGAAGTAACGATTAAATTTGTTCGTTGTTCTCGATGTTAGGAAGGCGTCACTGGAAGAATTGGATACCGTAATGTGCAGTGCTGTATTAACGTTTTTTACATCACTAGATACACTAAGATATAATTTTTAATTCAAGGTTCTGCATCTGTCTGATCGTGATAAAATATTCGTTCATTCCCGTCTTCACAATTTCTGCCCTTTTCAGATCATGAGGGATCCGGAGTCCGGTAATTCAAAAGGGTTTGCTTTCATCAACTTCGCGAGTTTCGAAGCATCAGATGCCGCCCTGGAAGCAATGAATGGGCAATATCTTTGTAACCGCCCTATCGCCATCAGTTACGCCTTCAAGAAAGATGCCAAAGGGGAACGTCACGGCTCAGCAGCTGAACGTCTTCTAGCTGCCCAAAATCCCCTATCTCAAGCTGACCGTCCGCATCAGCTTTTTGCGGACGCACCACCTCCGCAACATGTTCAACAAATGATGCAGTCATCTTCGTCTAGAATGATGCAGGCTGCTCCGATGGCGCCGCCGCCGCTACCACCAGGCATGCCCCCGGGAGGCATGGGAGGTCCAGCTATGGGTTACAGACCTCCATTGCCACCGGGTATGCCCCCTGCAGCTGCGAGTGGTGCAAGTTATTATCCTCCGAGTTACATGCCTCCGCCTCCTCCTCCTGTTGTCCAAACTGGCATGACGGGGTATCCGCCGCCACCTCCGGGAAAACCAGCTGGACAACCGCTGCCTCCACCGCCGCCACCGCCTAGTATTCCCGGACAGATGCCGTGGAACACCCAAGGTGCGCGCCCTCCGCCACCTGGTCCTCCGCCAGGTCAGTTATTATTTTTGAATTTCGATGTATTAGTTCATGATTCGTAAAATTGATTAGAGGGTTATGGAAAGTATATCAACTTGAGGAAGGGTTCTCGGTTCTAAAAATGTTAACTGTAGAGCAGTTTTTGTATTTAACTCCAGATTTTCAATTAATGCACTGAACCTGCTGCCTTGAAGGGCTGCCGCTGATCTCATTGCAGTTGAACCTCGATAACTCGAACTCCCCAAGTCGAATACCTCTGTGTAGATTTTTTTTCAAGTCCCTGTCTGGATTCCCGTAGAATCATTACATGAAAAACTTCCCTAATTTTGGTTTCCTCCTCAAACCTCCATAGCTCGAATTTTCTGAAAGCCTTTTGGTTATTATAGTACAGTATTTTAATGACGCAGGTAAGAGAATGTTGAAAGGATGTGAATGACTAATCGGACAAATGAAGCCATGCCTCCAAGTCCAGGATCTTATAAAGAGTTTAAATTTAAACTCATTTAAGAATCCATTGAATGTCTGTAACATCAACTTAAAATTTCCTTAAAAAAAATTTTCTTTCTCCCCAACAAAAGTTTGTGTTCTCGGAATTCTAAACGCCCCTGAATGGAATTTTTCGTAGCCCATTGAAGTTCGGCCTCTGCATTCCTGACGGAGTTTAGGAGAAGTATAGAGAGATTGAAGTACATTAACTGACTTGATTATTTGAATGATGTACAGTATTAATTTTTGTGCTTTATTGTCCGTCCGAGAAATATATGCTTTGTAGAAATTGACGTATCGCCCGATTGAAAATGTTCTAATTTTCTTTCATACTTGATTAGGAGCTCTAAGACCACCACCGCCTCCACCTCCTGGTCTTCGAGGGTGGGGTGGTCCAGCTCCCCAATATCCACCGAGTGGTTATCCCGGTGGAGATCCATCTCAAATGCCTGGGTATCCTGGAGGAATGCCTCAGTGGCCAACGCGTCCGCCACCACCGCCGCCAATGAACTGATTTTCCTGATGAGGAAATGCCGGATTCGAGCTTTCGTCAACGGCATTCTTTCGTGTTTCATGAGTTGATTCTTTGTACCGTTCTGTTCCTTTTTGGACTTTGAATGAATTCTTGTTGCGTATCTGGTGATTTTCGGCTCATCTATCATTTGTGTTGCTTTCCAATGGATAATTCTGAAACTGTTCTTTCAGTTAATGTGTTGAGATCTTTTACGGCGAATTTTCCCTGGACTGTTCCTTTATTGAAGAAGAAGAATGGCGTACATCGGCGAGAAGCTTGAACAGATGTTTCCAACATATCTTGTGAGTTTCGTTGATGTATCATCTAATATGACGTGTAATATCTACCAATTTTTATTTCATCCAGGATTATGATGGACAAAGAAGAGCCGAACGTCTTTTCCACGTGATAGTTATTTTATTCGGGGTGAGTTGTGCATCCGCCTGCTATTCTTGATCGTAGCTTATTTAATTTTGTTGGGTTTTTTACTTTATGGCTATTTATTTTTCGTTAAGGCCGTTGGATTGATATGGGGATATGCGATTCAACAGTTCTCTCAGACGGTATATATTTTGGGAGCTGGCTTCGCACTTGCGGCTGCGGTGAGATCATCGAGATTTTTCAGATTTTTTGTGATACAACGTTGGAAAATTTTCAGCTTGTTCTGCCGCCATGGCCGATGTATCGACTGAAACCTCTGAACTGGCAAAAACCTGTCGATTATGAAACGCAAGCGGCTACTCCCAATTCCAATGAAGCAAAGAAGCCCAAAAAGAAGAAATGAACCTCATGTTCTTCCATTCCCTAGCTTCTGCTCGCAAGCGTTCTGAGTTGTTGTGATCTTCTGATGAATTCTGGAATTTATTTGTGTTTGAGTGGGTTTGGATTTTTGTTCTTTATTTGGAGTCTTTCTTATTCGAAAAAGACACCGGTACCGTTTAAATTTGCGCAGTTCATTGCATTACTTTCTGGATGATTATTTTGGAACAGAATCGACGCAATGTGCATATTTCTGATGTGTTCCCTCTCACTTCTTCGTGTGATTAAAGTTTGTTTATCTCCGCAGATTTGCGCGGTGCTCTCGAGATGTGCTAGGTGTCAAGTGCGATAAATATTTCAATAGTACAACCGGAAGACAAGATTTATTCCATATGTAAACGTGTCATCGATTTTTTCAAGTGAATAACCTTGGATTTCAAAAGGGCGGCTGTCCAGGGAAATATCGAGTGCAATATTAATTATGAAAATGGATGATGCTCATGAAGACCACGTACCATATTCCTCAAATGGGCGCTTGTCTTCCAGAGGGCGACGATTCGGGTATTGGCGAGTGCTGATAATAATGGCCGTGCTTGGTCTTGCTGCTGTGACCGGCGCGTTGGTCGCGCTCTCCTTCTTAAGCGTGGAAGCCAAAGGCCCAAAGGTCACCGATAAGGTATGGAAGATGTGATTTGATGGCGCCGGATAGTCAATAAATGTTCATGAAATTACATGGTGGACCAAAAAATTAAATGAATATTTAAACTGTTTTGTCTCCAGAACTATCCGAGGTACTGTATCATGTTGACGAAACCGAGAAATGTAAGGTAATTCCATTTTATCCCGAGAGTTGTCCAACTTAATGCCTCAGATTCATATTTTGGATGCGCATTTTTTGACGATTGTTGACGTAATTATCAATTTCTTTTAGCTTCTTTTTTTCATTTTATTTGAGTCGTTGCAATCATGGACCTTTTCGTAGGTATGGTTTGATGTATCAATTGGTGGCACTTCCATTGGACGTATCGAGATCGGTCTGTTCGGGGATCAAGTGCCGAAGACTGTCCGCAATTTCCGCGAACTGGCGGAGAAACCCGTGGGCGAAGGTTATGCGGGCTCCACATTCCACCGAGTTATTAAAGACTTCATGATTCAAGGCGGGGACTTCACAAGAGGTGATGGAACCGGAGGCAGAAGCATTTATGGAGAAAAATTCGAGGACGAAAATTTCGATTTGAAACACTATGGTGCGGGTTGGCTGTCCATGGCGAACGCTGGTCCGGACACAAACGGCTCGCAGTTTTTCATTACGACGAAACCCACCTCTTGGTTGGATGGGAAGCATGTCGTTTTTGGAAAAGTCATTAAAGGAATGGTGAGTCAGGTTGCTTATCGTTAAGTTCCGTATGTTGAAGCGTTCTGATAAGCTATTCGTCAATGTCATTGAAGTCTTCCGTTCTGACTCAATCAACCTTTCGTTGATCTTTGTCCTGCCAATCGGAAATCTTTTTTACCGACGTGTTTTTAATGAATAAAGAAAAAGCATTTTCAGATGTGTTTTGGTTCTTGGAATCCATCCGATCCAATTAGAAGTCCGTATACGGAAATTATGTTGAAAAGTAACGGAAAGTTACAAACAGTTGTCATCAACTGATTGATGAACATTTTTTGGCACGGCAAGTATGTTCCACGTAGCATTTTTTTTCTTGTTCTTGACCTTCGTTGAAACTTATTTTCCGTGTCAGTTTGTGTAGCTGCCCTTGAGTGTTTCAGGAATTTGAATAACGCTGTGGTCTCATCGCGTTGCATTTTTTTTTCCGTTTATTGTATCGAAAACTTTTTTTCTCACAAATCGTAAAATGTGATGTTTCTGAAAAAGAGCGATTGTTTTCTTCATACAATATTTTCAGGATGTTGTGAGGAAGATTGAAGCCACTAAAACTGGCAGAGGGGATAAGCCGACGTCGACCGTGAAGATTGATAGCAGTGGAAGCGAAAAAGTTCCCACGCCATTTGTCGTTGAAGAAGCAGACGCTGAAGAATAACAGTCCAAAAATGTTGCAAAAACGACTGAGTCCTACTGTGATTTGCGACTAGATCATTATTCCGCTTTTTGATAGTGTGTTTAAAGCAGCAGCTCTCACGAGTCTTTTCGCTTTTATGATTCTTGTGTTCGGCAATGATTGTTTTTTTTTTTTCGAAAGTACTGTACGTACATATGAGGGAGATTTTCACTGACTTCCGGGCACAATACACTGACTTTTTTTTTCTTACTTCCTTTATGTTGCAACTGTATTGAAATGTCAATACAATATTTCTTTTGCTTACAGGAGTTCGATTTTTTTTTTCGTGAAAATGACTGAAAATGTTCATCGTCTTGAAGGAACGTCCGGAGGTGTGGGAGGCTTGATAATCAGGAAGAAGAAAGGAGATGCGGAAGGCAGTGATGAAATGACGTTTAAAAAACCTCCAATTCGTGCATCTTTGCTGGGTCTGGATAAGCTCGCCTGTGAGTTTTTGAGACGTTTATACTACAGTGGATTTTTGTATCGAATGTTCGGCTGTAGCAATACCGGTAATAATGTAATTGTTCAAGAAGTAAAGTGACGAATCTTTGTCTGCTATGGAAATGGGATTGCTTTCTCTGTAAATAGCATTCTGCTTCGATTCGTCAAAAAAAATTTTAATGCATTTCAGTGGAGAAAAAAACTCACGCGGAAAAAGAAGCCAAGGAAACCCCTGGACGAGCTGAAGTAGAAGAAAAGGAACGCGGGAGGTTCGTGATGGGCAATTCATCCTGTGAACCTTTAAATCGGGGTTCATCTGGATGTAGATTGGTGTGTTGCATCTTCTAAGGGTAAATTATTTTTTCGGATTTGGTCTCACTTTTATTGCAGGCATTATCGTTCCAGTTTGGAAGAAACTCCTTCTCACACTGGTGGAGTTTCAGAGGAAGCCCAAAGACGATTGGACGAGCGCAGAAAGCGCGACCGAGATCGTGGAGCACACTTTTCCTCTATCGCCAAAAAACGTCGTGGTACGACATTTATTGAAAAAATCCGCTTCCGTGTGTCCAATATCAGTGCATTTGTTATTCTCGTAGATGACGATGTAAGGTATAATCACGATAACGGACGCAGGAGAGACGATCGGGATCGCCGTGATGAACGCAGGGGTAGAGATGACAGAGAAAGACGGAACGGAAGTCGAGACAGGGAGCGAAATCGGGAAAATTCTGCCGGCAGGAGTGATCGACGAGACAAATCAGAGCGTGACGATGGAGCGACGCCTCGTTATCGAGACGCGCCAACCCCCGATCTTGGTTACAAAAGTGATATGGCCAAGTAGGTTGACTTTCTTGATCATCTCCATGAGACAATATCGCATTGCACGAACTCATCGGTCAATTTTGTTTCGGCTGATTCACACGCTATTCGACCTTACTGAATTGTGTCTATTGATGAAAGATGGGTAATCCTGGCACCACCCAAAAGCATTGGGGACTTCGGAAAGGAAAAACACAATTAGTGGCCTTTGCTGCATTCGTGGCCTTCAATTTTCGTGCGACTTATGATAGAATTCGTTCCCCCGAGGAGTTCCCAATTCCCCCTCATATTTCTCATTTTGGCGAGCGATAAACCCTAGTGAGGATGCCACTGATGTCCTGCCATTCTCTTACTCTGGTGATAAATTATTGTCCTAAATAGGCAAAAATCGCGTGGTTATTCGAATGATGCCCGGATTGTTTTCCCAGCTTTCGTATTGTCCACACTTGTTCGAAGTGTCTCGAAATTTTCACGTTCTTGCCGTTTATTAGCGCGTTAATCACCATGTACATTCCCTACTTCTGTTCATTTTTCAAATTTAACTCTGTCGTCACTTAATTATTATCTCGTATTCAGAACTTCCTGGGACGAAGATGATGCCGATAAACCGAAGGAAGCATCAAAATCTAGTTGGGACTATCCGTCGCCGCTGGTCAGTAGATCCACCACTCCATCAGAATACGGCAGTAAAAGTAATCGCACGGATTGGTCCATACGTTCCGAGCGTGACCGACGTGATGTCCCCAGGTAAAAAGTCGCTGTCCAATGTCATGAATGCGTTGAACGTCAAATCGATTTTATTGCAGATCCCGGAATGGAAGTCCGCTACCCACACCGAGCTACAAGTACAATCAATGGATGCCTGATAGGAAGAAAAGCGGTGCGACACCTTTTCTCAATAAAGGTATTTATTAAAGGTTTCTTCTTTTTTTTTCAAGAATTTTCAGTCCGGGTACTCGTGGTGCTCGGGATTGTATAAAATTTTTTTATGGCGCTTTTACTGTGACCACGATAATTAAGTTGCTGTCCGTATTTTTCGCTTTTTCATTGATTTTTCAGAGTGCAGTGCACAAAATAAGTTTAGTATATTTTTTATAAATGTTGACGAAAATTCACCCCATGAAGTACTCTATTCACGACGTATTACCGCCAACATCTGTTCGGCGCAACAAATACCGTGATTCATTGTTCAAAGTCAAATGTCTTATACTATGCGTCTTTTATTGTGTACTAGATGGTGATCTTTGGCGGTCAGAGGAAGAAAAGGCAGTTTGGGAGGAAGAGCAAGTCAAGTTGGACCGAGATTGGTACTCGATGGACGAAGGTTACGATGAGACGAGAAATCCTTTTGCGGATGTCTCTCGAGAATACACCGAAAAGAGGGAGAAACAGCTCGCGAATCGCCCAGCTGCGCAGAATCGAAAGCGAATGAATGCGAAACAAAGGCAAATCAACAAAGACATCGATAGATGGGAGACGAACAGGATGTTGCGTTCGGGCGTTGTGTCTTCAACTGGCAATGATGAAGAAATTGACGACGATGAGGGCGAAGCCCGAGTTCATCTACTCGTCAGAAATATTGTTCCTCCTTTCCTTGACGGTCGCATTGTGTTCACGAAGCAGCCTGAGCCCATTGTTCCGATTCGGGTGAGTGCAATTCCATCGTTTCAATTCACGTTTCGACATTATCCAAGTTTGTTTTATTTTAAATTTGTTGTATCGATCGAAGGACCCAACGTCGGACATGGCTCAAGTTTCACGGAAAGGAAGCGCACTTGTACGAGCCCACCGAGAACAGAAAGAACGACGCAAAGCTCAAGAGAAACACTGGGAACTCGCCGGAACTAAGCTGGGCAAAATCATGGGCATTAAATCTAAACGAGAAGAAGAAGACCTCGAACGAAAAGTTAAGAAGGAGGAACGGCATAAAAAGCGAACCGAGGAAGACGGTAATAATGGGAAAGAATCTCGTCGTTCTAAACGCGACGAAAGCAGCAGTGATGACGAGGACTACAAAACGGATCAGAAGTTCGCGGAGCATATGAAAGATACTGGCGAGGCCGTGAGCGACTTTGCCAAGAAACGAACTTTGAAGGAACAGAGACAGTATTTGCCCGTGTTTGCTGTTCGAGATCAACTTTTGAACGTAATACGAGACAACAGTGTCGTAATCGTTGTTGGAGAAACGGGGAGCGGGAAAACGACGCAGCTTACGCAGTATTTGCACGAAGACGGGTATACTAAATTTGGTATGG
The DNA here is from genome assembly GCA_905338405.1 of Notodromas monacha. Classification (NCBI taxonomy): domain Eukaryota; kingdom Metazoa; phylum Arthropoda; class Ostracoda; order Podocopida; family Cyprididae; genus Notodromas; species Notodromas monacha. The sequence continues at coordinate 68,729 of CAJPEX010000068.1, read as the reverse complement.
TCGGTTGTACGCAGCCGCGTCGTGTGGCGGCCATGTCCGTCGCCAAGCGTGTTTCAGATGAAATGGCCTGTAAACTGGGTGATGAAGTTGGTTACGCTATACGTTTTGAGGATTGCACGAGCGAGGTGAGGCTTCGATTTTAGTTCCGTTGCAGCTGAGCGAGTCCCGAAACAACGCTTGTCCTCAAAATGAGGAAAAACTATGTACACTGTATTTATAAAGAAAAACAGTCCAATTGAAGAGCGACTCGAGCAGATATGTAAGAAAAGTATCGAGTGAATTAACGAAATGCGCTCGAAATTATGCAGTGGTTTATCGTTGAATATATTCTACGATCCTATATTTCTATCCTATGAATTATGTCATCCGTATGAAATGGAAGATTGCTTCCAGACCTTAAATACGTTAGTCCTCAAACCAGGTATTTTAAAGCTATGTGTAATGGCTATTGCCTTTCAGATTTCTCGGAAATTTCCGTCACAAATGTTTTGATAATTCACTGAAAATTACAGTCGATTGTAACAAAAATAAAAAGGACAAAAAATGTAAGGAAAACAATTCTTGAAGACAAGAGTAAACCCCGAATCAGAAATGTATGAAAAAGCTATTACGCACCTGAAAGATCAGTTACGAACAGCAATCCTTAGTGAAACGTCTTATTTTCTTGGACCATCAATTTCCTGCAGTCCCTTATCGAATGCGTGGGGCAATATCCAATAACCCGAGTTTATTGTGGAAAAATTATATAATGCTCGAGTCATTCATTATCTGACCTACAGTATTTAGCTCAGTCACTAAGAGGTGTGGTACTGATACAGTATTCAATTTCCTTGTCGAGATACTGTACTTCGTTCGAAAAAATGTGTGTGTGATTGGCCTAACCATTTTTTTTTACTGTACATTCTTTCTGACTGCTAGAGCTTTTGTAATCTTTGATGCACAGCTCGTGTTCTGTATTTTTGCAGTTCTTGGCTCGCGCTGTTCTGGGACGCGCGAAACTGTCCTTTCGCATCGATTCTTAATTCACAACTGAATCTTCATTTCGATACTCTTCCTTCTGCGATTCAGAAAACAATTATCAAGTACATGACGGATGGTATTCTTCTCCGAGAATCCCTCAGAGAGTCTGATTTAGACAACTATTCTGCCGTAATTATGGATGAAGCGCACGAGCGTTCCCTGAACACGGATGTTCTTTTTGGTCTTCTGAGAGAGGTGAGCGAAATAATGAACTTTCTTTTTTTAAGAATATTAACTGTTGGATTTTTCTTTGAAATTCAAAATATCTTCATCTTTGCTGTGAATGCGATTGGTTAACAAGCCTGGGAGCGTTTCTGCGAATTCACGGTTTCTTCGTGCGTAATTTTTCTTCACACTAGATTGTCCGTCGTCGGCACGATTTGAAGTTGATTGTCACTTCCGCTACGATGGATTCCACGAAGTTCTCCACCTTTTTTGGAAATGTTCCTGTGTTTCATATTCCTGGTCGAACATTTCCGGTCGAACTATTCTTCAGCAAAAATTCTGTTGAAGATTATGTCGACGCAGCCGTGAAACAGGCTATACAGATACATCTGGGACCAGTTGAAGGTGAGTTTCTCGATACGATACAGTAGTCTCAATATTTTTTTCTGCAATATTATGCTGAAATAAACTTTTTCTTGCTTTCTGCAGGAGATGTTCTAATTTTTATGCCTGGTCAAGAAGACATTGAAGTTACGTGCGAGCAGATCCAGGAACGCCTAGAACAATTAGACGTTAAGCAGAAAGAATCTAAAGAAAAACAGGCAGGACCTCCTGGACTGGCAGTCTTGCCTATATATTCGCAACTACCCTCCGATCTTCAAGCTAAAATCTTTCAGAGAGCACCTGGGGATTTACGAAAATGCATTGTTGCTACGAATATTGCCGAAACTTCATTGACTGGTGAGGTTTAAGAAAATCATTTTCAGCTCTCTCACGCTGGTTATTTTGCTCTCTGGTTGCTGCAACTTAATCCTGCTTGAGTTTTCAGAATAATTGATTACGTCGTAAATGTGATGTATTCAAAAATTTTCTTTGTGAAGGGGCATTTTGAACGTACCGTATAGGTTACATGTTGATTTATTACTGTATAACGTTTTGCGATACCATCCCGGGATTGAGTTGGATTCGAGTGGTAGTGAAGGCTAAATTTTGATTTTATTTTTATTCGTCTCATTGTTCATCTTTATCTTGGTTCCTGTATGTTCGTTTCAACGCATGAGCTTTTCTAGTACTGTATACCAAACAAAAGTTGACAGGGTTCCTGGTGAAACTTTTAGACATGAAAGCAATTTATTTGCACTGATTTTTTCATTTAATGCTTCTTACCTTCTTAATTCATTCTATTGATTCATCTTTATTCTCCGCCCGTTTCATTAGAAATTTAATGCACAGAAAAACAAACATTTTCCGATGCTCAGTGTCGTTCTTAACATCCTCGAGTACAATACTGTATTCTATCATGAATGTTGTTTCGTTCGAGACGTTGAAATGTGTTTCGTACGCCGGAGTAGCGCTTGAGAACCTCTTAATTTTTCAATTACAGTTGACGGCATTTTTTTCGTCATTGATGCGGGTTATTGCAAGTTGAAAGTTTTCAATCCCCGCGTTGGTATGGATGCTCTGCAAATATTTCCAATTTCGCAAGCTAATGCGAATCAGAGATCTGGGCGAGCCGGCAGAACTGGTCCAGGGCACTGTTATCGGTAAGTCATTCTCACGTTTCTGATTAATCATCACTTAGCTTTGTTTAACTTCGCTTCTTTTGCTCCGCTTAGATTGTATACAGAAAGGCAATTCAAGGAGGAATTGCTCGTAGCCTCAGTACCCGAAATTCAGAGAACAAATTTGGCAAACGTCGTACTCCTGCTCAAATCCTTGGGGGTACAGGATTTATTGCAGTTTCATTTCATGGATCCACCACCTGAGGTGCGCAACAGAATATTTTATTAGCTCAACTGAGTTTCTCTGGGAAAGTCGGTCTTATTCGGATTCATCTATAGGACAATATGCTCAACTCCATGTATCAACTCTGGATTCTCGGTGCATTGGACAATACCGGAGGTTTAACAGAGCAAGGGAGGAAAATGGTCGAGTTTCCGTTGGATCCGGCTTTATCCAAAATGCTGATCGTGTCGTGTGAAATGAAGTGCTCGAGCGAAATTCTCATAATAGGTAAGTTTCTTCTGAATTTTTTCGTGAACGCAGTGTTCCGAGAACAGTTTGACCATTGTACATTCTGGATCTAGTTTCGATGCTTTCCGTGCCGGCGATTTTCTTCCGACCTAAAGGCCGAGAAGAGGATTCGGACGCGGCTCGAGAAAAGTTCCAAGTTCCGGAGTCTGACCACCTCACGTACCTGAATACTTACACACAATGGAAATTGAATAAGTGAGTTGATCGTTTCGTCGAAATAATGTCGATTGGTCTTCAAAATTGAATTGAACTTCGTCGTAGCGCTTTTTTTTGGCTTTTTTTTTAATCTTACCGCGAATAACTCCATAATGTCACAATTGAGAAGAGGTCTATCTGTAGCTCGTGAAATCCGCTTTATTGCTGACAGCTTTGTTGCAAACTTGCAGGTACTCCTCGTCCTGGTGCAACGAGCACTTCATTCACGCGAAAGCGATGAAGAAAGTACGAGAAGTGCATGGGCAGCTCAAGGACATCATGGATTCCAATAAGATGACGATCACGTCGTGTGGTTCGGATTGGGATGTAGTTCGCAAATGCATTTGTTCGGCGTATTTCCACCAAGCAGCAAGATTGAAGGGCCTCGGGGAGTACGTCAATTTACGTACAGGTATGCCGTGTCATCTGCATCCCACTTCTGCGCTTTTCGGAATGGGCTACACTCCGGACTACATCGTCTACCATGAGCTTGTGATGACTTCAAAGGTAAGTTGTACTTTTTTGGCATCATCATTCCGTTAAGTAATTCTGTTGGGATCGAAGAATATAATCGTTTATATTCATGAAATGTATTCATCTTCAATCGCCGTCTGTAACCTGTGTGGGGGGATTCCTCAAAAAACGATTCACCGTCAAATTTTTTTTTGTGCGGAGTGTGCACATCCCATACGTACATACCCTTCTCGAGAAGTTATTATTCATTTACAAAAATAGGAAAAATCCGTTGGGCCAGAAAAACATTGGATTCGCTGATTGGTCCCGTGCGCTTAGAGAAGTTCTGTTGAGAATTTTTTTTTTTAGATTTCTTGGGGTGCATGTCTGTCAAAAACTCAAAATTCTGCATGTTAGTTCCCTTGGATAGTTTTTGATGCTAAATCGTGCGAAAGCTTACTGTTTAGTAACTCTAGTTGCATCCGATGACAATATTTTCAACTTTCGAAATTTCTGAGACCCTTGCCGTGAGCCCTTTTCCGGAAATTTTTCCTCGTAGGTGATTATATTACAGTATTTTAATTGTGAACCAGTTGAGTTGGCATATTGATGTAGCACCTAAGAGCTTGGATCAATAAATTGTGCTGGGTTTCAGAGCACGAACAGTTGCAGCCTTGTTTGGAAATCCAGCCTCTTGGCAACCATGGTTTCTACAAAACTGGATTGCGATTTTGAAATCAGACCAGAATTTTTCATCTCTGTACTTTTCCCCATGGATCGGAGAATACATCCTGACAATATTTCCGGGCATTAAAAGAAGTTATGAGAACCGTCTCATTTTCGTGGTTCATCCTTGAATCTCGCAACTTTATCGGCGGAAACGAATCGCGATTTTTTGAGTTTCTCAAGGCTGAATCATTCCGGCAAAGAAAAATGTGGGTTTTTCGATTGCATTGACATAGTAGCCGGGCGGAAATCGCATTCCATGGAAGGATATTTGCTTTGGGATTGTATGTCCAGCTGTTTATGGCGCGTTGTACTTGAGCGTTTGCCTCAGTTATCTGTAAATATTCTTCGGGCAGTAATGATTTTCTCTTCCTGGTGTTCTTCATAAAAATCATTTTGACTTCCGTATTTTCTTTGCCTGAATAGGAATACATGCAGTGCGTAACTGCCGTTGATGGACACTGGTTGGCCGAACTAGGTCCGATGTTCTTCTCTGTTAAGGAAACCGGTGCTTCTCGACGCGCTACTCATAAGGACACGGCTCAACATATCACTACAATGGAGGAGGAAATGAAAATGGCTCAAGTGGAAATGCAACGGAGAAAGTATGAGGAATCTGAGAGAGCTTCACAGGAGTCTATGAAAAGGAAGTAAGTCCTCATTCCTCGTTTTGAGCGTAAATATTACAGTATTTTTATTTTTTGGCTGATTCCTTTGTGCGGTTGCGGAAACGAAGGGGGATTGGGGGAAGTCTGTGCAATTTCAACCTCTTCTAATTTTTCTCTGACGCTGCGAGCACGCGTAAGATTTTTTACGCGTGCCTTATCGGCGTTATTTCTTGTGCTGGATCGATGTTCCTGCCCGTGTTGCGTTAATTTTTGATTGCGTCTGACGAGCGGTAGTTGTTCAAGGGTGTGTTTCATTGCGCGGGGAAATTTTTTTTTTGTTTCGGACGTGAATCGGATCACGGTTTTGTACTCCCGGAATGATTCCTCGAAGGTCGATAAGTTGTTCTTGTTTTGTTGCAACTTCCATGAAATTTTACTCTGATTTTCGGTATGATTCGTTTCTTGCTTTTAAACTACGACCTTCCAGAAATCTGGCATCCGTGAGACACGAGCATTTTTGAGTGATAGAGGATCCGAGTAGAAGTTACGGTGCATGAGAGGTTGAAAATGGTAGAAAAGAATTCTGCGCGGTTTCCCGTTCTTCCCCTATTGCCAGAAATTTTTATTGCTCGGAGATGGCATTTTTTTCGATTAATTGATATTTTTGTCTAAAACTGGCATTCCTTTGTATTCTTCTTTTAGACAAGTCGTGGCAACTCCTGGTCGTGACCCGTCGACACCGAGACGCAAGCAAACGCCGAGACTGGGATTATAATTTGAAGGCATGTAATTTCAATTAGATCTCGTTCACGACCGTGAGATTAACATGATCACGAGCAAGTTTCGCGTCATTTCAAACGGTTTTGGGTATGTTCCAATTTATTTCCATCGACCATTGAAGCGTTGTACGGTGGACCGATCGTGTAATTGTTACCGACGTGAATGACACCGAAATAAATTTTGTATTTGGAATTCGGTTAAGCCCTCCGTGATTTCTGAACCCGGTGAAAGCAATTTGTCGCGCGCGCGAACGTAAGTACGCATGTAAGTCGCATCTACCTTATTATTTAAAATTCAGTAATATGAAAGTCGGGCAGGGCTGGAACTGAAGAATGAACTGTACCTGAGTTGGAAATGCGAGAAAGGGTTAATGCAATTGACTATTGATGGATGCTCGAGGTTCTTTTTGTACGGAAATTGAAGTGAATGTATTTCGCGAAGTAACTTCTGCAGACATATTCAATTTGTGCACTATTGTACTAATCCCGAGTTAAATAAACCAAACTGTTTCTTTCCATTTAAAATCCGCTCCCTCATTTTGATGCCTAACGACAGCTTTTATCTCTGAAAATTGTTTTCCGCGAAACTCGAGTAAAAACTGTCGCAACGGTACAGATAAGGTAGAAAGCTTTTTATCACTTCTATCAAGAATATAACATGCCTTCAACATTATCCGTGATCATGTCAATGTTCTCGGCAGGTTCACGAACTCCCGAGAAATCTTCGAAGATTTACTGCTGGTGTCGCTCTATTCCTATCTACGGATTCGTTTGCTTGCTGGTCTTCGTAAAAATAAAAACGTCGTCTTCCCGAAAGCGCAAGCCTGGTCGATTCAAGAGCACCGTAGTAGAACATGAGCACGCCGGCGGCGAAAAAGAGCGGCTGCGCCGCCGCGGGTAATGAGCTCCCAATTAAATGGTGAACATGTCGATTTCCTCGCGGGGTGGCCCTCGGTCCGAATCACGTCGTTGATCAGGAGGGGATCTGATGCCTCCCTTTTCCTCGCCGTCGTGTGACTGTGGAATGCACTTCCTGAATTAAGGGGAGTGGAGGGGGCGGATGCAGTTGGCGCTAAGCGAGGTGGAGTTGACCACGAGGGGCTTTCAACCACCGATTGGTAATATGCGTACCACTGATGGTGTTAGCGTGGGGCATTGGACGGGTGGTTTGGGGAATCGCTTTGAAAAACAGGGTTTCCAGTGTTCGGTTTGTAAAATCCTATTAGTTTTCCTTCAAACTAGCCGGATGCATTATTCGAAATTGCAACAAATACTTTGGGAAGTTGATACCGTATTTACTCCTAATATTATAACGCACACCTTTTTATCCAAGTACTGTACAGGGGCAAAAATGATTTAAAAATAATTTATATTACAGTACTGTACATCGTTTTTAACGTCGAACTTTTCCCCACTGTCAAATTTTTTTCAAGTCTAGTTTTGAATGATTCTTTGTTTCGCATGGGAGAAAAATATCAATATTGAAGTCAACTTGTATTTAGATTTTTACCTCATGTAGTTTTTAAGATGCCCTATGATTTTTGGAAAATGAGAACTAAGGTGCGCGTGGTACTTGAGTGAATGCAGGAAGTATCCATATACAGTACCTTTTACTGTTGATGACTTCGAACACTGATTCTTATTCGGCAGTGATCTGCAGATCCATTAGATCTGTGATTCCCGTTCATGATCTCTACTCAAGGAATATACAAAATAAATTATTTAAATTATGTTGATGAAATATATTTTTTCAAGCCCAGCTTCGTCGCTCAATGAATGAGAGCTTAATTCAGTCCTTTGAAGGACGAAGTATCGGCTATCGTCCAAGTAACTTGTTTTTAATTCATAAAAAGGATCTGCCGTAAAAATGTGCTTTTGGAAACAGGTTTTCAAGCCAAGAAAGGTTAGCATTTCATTTTAGACTGGACCAATTTTTCTCTAGCTTCATATAAAATCTTTCGAGCAAGAGGTAAAAAATAATAATTAATCATTTATTGTTCCATTTTCAAAGGCAGCATATTGTCACATTAATGCATTTCAAGCTCAGCAATATTGCAGTATCGCTCCTTCGTGAGCTGCTGATCCGAAATATAAATCCCTCTCTCTTCGTCCTTTAGGAGGTTTATTTTTCGAAGTCAAGCCCGATTGAAAAAGCACATTGAGGCGACTGCAGAATTTAAATGCCTTCCTTTGGGGCAAGGGAGTATAGTGCATATTACCTATTCGGGAAGGAAAACTTGGGCAATATCTTGAAAGGCGTGGAATAATCGCTCGTAAAGCGATGGCAGCTCTTGGCAATTATCATAAATTTCCCAGTGGTGGAGTAGTCAATATTTTTCGTATCAGTGTCAGTCAAGTGAGCAGTCGAAAAATGTATTTTGAATTTATTTAGTACGTTTTTCGGTTCCGTGCGGAAGTCTTGGAACAGCTACTGTGCAATTGAGCGCGTGAAAAATACCAGCCCTCAGCATATGCCACGAATAAAGTAAATAAAATGGAGTATATGCAGTGAACTTTTGCGAAGCAGTTTTCGAGGTACTCGTGGATTATCGCAAGAAACGGTTCATCAGTCCCAGTCAATAAGGCAGTTAGCTCCGAATAGTAGCTGCTGTTCGTCTTCGAAATTTACTCATTGCAAGATAGCCTTTAGGAAAGAAAATTCCAAAATGGATGCTATTTTTGCGCTTTTTAATCACCAGTAGTGAAATACAGTATTTTGTTGGGATCGTTTTTCTTCGATATTCTGTACGGACACTGTTTTTAGGCAACGGATTCGAACTTATCGAGTACACGTCCAAAATAATTTTTTTCCAGCAGGGCCTTTCATTATATCTCTTCACTTCATTTAAAATGCTCAGTTTTTACCGTACGTAGAACGGCATCAATATCCTTTAAAAAATCTGAATTACCGAAGTCAATTTGATGAACTTTATTCGTATTCCTTATTCTCTCATCTTTTAATACCGTTTTCATTCTCTTCCGGTGGTAACAAATGTTAGTCTTTCTTACTGATCATTCGTCGTAAAAAAAAAATAAAAAAGAGCTCATGCAGTAGCGTATTTATACAAGCCGGGATGGATGGATAATTTTTTAAAAGCCGTAGGAACTCTATAATTCGACAATTGAAGTGCGCAAACGGAAAACTTACTTCTTGAGTTTGCAGAATTTCTATACGCTTGTGTCCGTATGTGGTGTTCCTCTGTGAGAACTGAATCTGATCACAGTATTTTTAGCAAATACCGTAATGCTAATCCTCCAGCAGTTGTCCTAAGTCTGGGCGTTTCTTTTTTGAACTAAGGACAGCACAGTACTGTTATAGTTTGTGTGTAAACAGTATAGTACTGTATTACCGTTCTTTCCAAATTTCTCGCATTTGGTTTTTCCGCATGTATGAACTGGTGAATTGCATAGTGACTGAAACTTATTTGAACGATGTAGTACGCTTGACGGAGTAAAATGGTAATCGCTTTGTTCCAAAACAGCGTGATTCTTGTTCCTTATTAATTTTATCCCGTGCATTTCGAGCTTTATGCGTTGGATTGTGGTGAAACAACTCCTGTTAAATACAAATTTTCTCGCTCTTTCTCAGTGACCTGTAAAACAATTTCTATTACTGTTTGTTCAGCAACCGTGAAGCATTAAATGTTTACCGCGTCTGCTCAAGAAATTGCAGAATTACAGCGTCGCTCAGGAAGACTTTCGGGAGTCGCTTGAAATTCGCCTGACATGCGAATCCGATTGTGTATATGGCTGTGGGACTTTACTCGGAAAGTTTCCTTCAGCACGGAACGGGAATTCTGGTATTTTTTTCAAATTTTTATAAAAGAGGTAATTAATCCGGCGGTTTGTTCTTTTCCAGTCTTTTGAGACGGAACGTATATACGTCGTTTCATTTTCCGTGAAAAATCTTGATTTATATCTCGCGGACCGCGAAGTCTCCTAAACTACGACCGAATAAATCTTTCGTTAACGGTGGGAAGATGTATAAAAGCTCTTAAAGACGGCAAGAATGTTATACGCGAGACTCTTCGTCGCGGGAATTCCGGGATCCGAATGCCTCAATTAAAATCGCAGGAAGTCGCGCTTTTTTCGTTGTTAATTGCTTCCAGTGCATTCCTCTCTATGTTTCTCTCTCTCTCTGTGTCACACACAATTGTGCACTTGCTGCCTGTGAGGGGGAAAATCGCCTAGGGCGGTCCGTTGGCTGTCGTCCGTACGGAACCACGTCACTGCGAATGTATCAGGTTTTAAATTGCGGGCGGTCGTCGACGTCGACGTCTTGTATAAGGCTGAAGAGAGATAAGTCCACTGACGGATATCCTGGAATTTCGGGGACTTCGTTTTTTTGTCTGACTTTTATTTACTCAGTGGAAAAAATAATTTAAGCAAATTTGATAGTTGAAAATACTGTACTGTAATTTAATTATCGAGAGCAAAACCCTGGTGAATGGTTTATGGGTTCGGGGGTTTTTATAAAGTCTCGTGCTTAATTGCATTCGAAGTATGCTTATTTTTCAGAGATATATTTGACCAATTGTTGGGAGAGTCTTTAGCTTCTCTGTCACACGTTAATGAAAGGTGTAATAATTGACAGTGGTTGAGGTACAGTACTTTTGCATGTATTTGAAATACAGTATGCGAATAAAAAATTTATTGTGAAAGATAATTCTTTTGCCGAATGAAAAAGGACTTCTTTTGACTCTTGGATAATTGATCCCTCTTTACTTTTGCGAATTCGGTGAACGAAGAACTTCGCGGTCATGAAGGTTTAAAATATTTAAATCATCCGTGAATTTGCCATGTGAGCAACGTGACATTCGATCTTGAGGATCACCACGTTTTCCAGAAGTCTTCTTTTAAGTTGCTTGGAAAAGTTTCCGATGAACTGTATGTACTGTATGCTGGTACTGTATTATTATTTTTACACTTACTTTGCCTAATTTTATATTCTCACGGTTCATCTTCATCCAGAAATAAGTTTGCACACAGCACAGCAGATCCGCTGCGAAATTATATTTCCTGCTTAAGATATTTCCTGCTTGAAAAAAGGCTTTTATGTCCTGATCATCATTACAGGAATATTGTAGAAATTTTTATACAGTAATAAATTCAATTTTACAATTTTTTATTTCTTGTTAGCCTAGTTCCCTCGTTTGTAATAAGTCGAATTTTTGGTGGCAAGCTTATTTGAATTCATTTTTAATCGAACTACGTGGTTCATTCGCATGAATAGAGATTTCTTAGAAATTCGTGCGACTGCATTTGTATGTGAGTGAAGTAATCTTCTGTTCATTTTTCGACTGATTCTTAGAAGAACCCCGGAAAACCCTCTCAAAATTCTTTTTTTCTGCTTTTTATCCGTGGCGATTGAGCTGATTGGGACCTGTACAAGGATCCCAGCCAAGTTTTAAACTAAACCTAATTAAGAAGGGGAGATTGCTGAGAAATTTGATGAAGTAAACCTCAACAGCAGCATAATTAGTTCCGCCTTATTTCAGGTTTTCGTATTTCGCTCTCTTCATTCAAAGGTTAGTCTAGTTACCGTACGTGTGCAAATACCGACAGCTTTTATCGAGATTATTTTAAATCCAGATTAGTTATCAATGCATTATAACCCATCAAACTCATATGTGAAACCAATGAGCTGTCTTCAGTGGTTTTTAAAGCTGATGCGGAGACGAGAATTTAGTAAAGGATAAAATTGGAAGGGATCACCATTTTAATTCGCATACGAGGTAGTCGTATGTAAATTTAAGAATCATTTGTTTTACGAATTCTGGATTTTTTCTGGCCTGATTTGAAAGAAAAATGTTCAGTTTTGTCTGCAGCGTGAATCAGAAAACGAAAAAACCATTATTTAATCCAAAATATTTCCTTGATATTTGTAGATACTCGCATATGACTAAAATAAATTCAAGTTAAAGCTGATTCAGTTTTCTTGTGAATTATGGTCCATTTTATGTAATTCTTTGGATTGGCATGACCAGCACGAGCATTTTGAAAATGTGCTGAGTAGAGCATGGTTCTCATTTGAAAATTTATGCTTGCATTCTAGATTGATCCCTCATTTTAAAAACAAATCTTTCAAGCATTTCCATGGGATTTTTTCCATGTTTCTTCACGGTATTTTGGATAGGCAGATAGGCTGACAGAGTAGATGCGAAACACATGATCTTGTACTTTCGAATTGCAGCTTTCATGTCTCGGTCACCACTGCTTGTAAAAATTGGTTGGTTCCCTTCGATACTCGCATGAATTCTGGTTTCAGGCTGACTGAATTATAATGATCTCAGATACGAGGGGTTACACGTTTCCGCGCGGGCTTGAAATGAACTGAATACCATGCAGGGATTAAATACTTTTTTTTCTGATGTTCAACGAGTTCTTAGAGGCTAGACAGGCACCTCATCGATGTAATCAGCACCCGTTTGTACATTGATGCGTTGAAACAGGCCTAGAAATGTTCGGATAAATTTTGAAGCTTCCGCAGATGAACAACAACAATCAACCACCTGATCCGCGCGGAACCGTGTGTGTAACCCCTCGTATATTCCTTTTTTTTTCGTTCAAATTTCGTTTTTCTGTCGTGCATTGCATATTTCAAGGAACTTCCAAGACCCAAGAAATAAAATGCTTTCGTCCTCGAAACGCGGAGATTACTTGGGTACGAGTTTATAAATGCCCCGCGCCTCATCGCTGCTGCTGGCAACGTCCTCCAGCATCGAGTGGGGGGGCGCAATTAAATCGACTACGGTGTCGGTCGGTCGTCCGGAGATACAGCCGAGCTTTTGCCGCCGAGTCGTTGCTGTGCATTTGAGTGTCCATTAGGCGACTGATTTTCTGATTTATCGGGGCATCAATGCCTAGTTCACTTCTCCGAGAGAAGAGGGAACCCAGCGAGACCCACCACGACGACGATGCAGAGAGTCCCGTGTTGTCAACCATCGTCACGCGGTGCTGGGGGGGAGAAGAGATGTGATTGAGGATAAACGACCGAGATCTGGACATGCGCGTTACACGGATCAGGATTTTGTTTCTTCTCCATACTGCTTATTCTTCTCTCTTATTTTCTCTTGGTGTTGTTTTGTTTTTTTTATTCGTTATCCCACCTTCTCATCAGCCCATTCATTTATGCCCGTTGAATCGCATTGACCTGGTTACGTTAGCATGGGTACTCGTGCAATGAAATCCGAGCTGATGACGAGTTCCGCTTGAATAATATCGTTTCATTTTCCGGGCTTTCCAGCGTTGAAAAATGAGTCGAAGACCATTTGTAACAGAGGGGTGAAGTGAAAATGGGGAAAAGTCGAAAATTGGAGCCTGGTTGAGGAGGATAAGTCGAATGTTCTGAGGTAATCGGAGATGATGAGTGCAGTTTAATCGCGATCATCCGGGCAAATCCCTGGAGTGTATAGATAATTCACTCAACTGTTGAAAATTGCTAATGCGTATTGTACTCAAGATTACTGTATGATGTACTGTATTTGGTTTCATGTACAGTATAATGTCTTAATATGATTGAGATTTTTAAAATGAGACCAACGATTTTTCGAAGTGTGTTGATTTGTCAACTTGCTTACCTACGTATTTCAAATGCAAGATAGTCTTTCGGGGGTTAGAAACAATTTCAAGAACCCGAAATGATTGAGTGAGCCTTGTGTATGTTTATGCTCAGAAATAAAATATACCGGGAAAATAAGTAATCATTTCCTTGAAATTTGATCCTTCCTCAACGTGGACTGCGTGAAAACACTGTATCTGCAATCCAAAAGTAACTGTCGATTAATTGTTCTTACTTATTTGAATAATTTTACCAGCATGGGTTCATCGATCAGCAATGAAGAAGAAATAAATGTTGAGACTGTCGAAGACGTAGGGCTTCTTTGCTGAGTCAAACTTATGAGCCGCAAAATTCTCACAATAGTTCATTGATTCATGGATTCTTCGCCATACAAGCGATGCAATTCGGCGAAATTTCTTTAGAAACATTGCGGTTTATTTGCACAAATAAGGTTGAAGTGAAATCAATGGCAACTCCGCTGGTCAAATGCCTTCATAAATGATAAAATCCGAGATTTTAAATGTAGCATTAAAAATTCGTTTCAAAATATCTGGTAAAAAAAAACTCCATAGAAAGAATAATACATCTGGTTATGAGACTTAAGACGAAATTTCAAATTTCAGTGCAATGAATTAAATTTTTATTTTCTGCGCGTATTCCTGACACTAATGGGAATGTAAACATTTTATTTACCGAAGAAACTTTGTCACTATATTTTTGCTCAGAGAAATGTGTCATTCTGTTGAAAACATTTTTTATTTGTTCGGTTACTGATGTTTTCCGATTTCTCCAGGAAAACTCATGTCAGAAAAAAATGATAATTTTCTGTAAGAATCTTGATGGAGCAATTTTTACAACAATGTTGGTTTCCTAGAACAGTAGTTCGTTGTAACAAGATTTGACTGGTATTTGAGGCCATTCTTGAAATTTTTTTTTAAGGTTACATAAGCAGAGAAATCTGCTCATGCTATATGAGTAGATTTGGACTTCGCCACTTAAAATCTCCATGAGTAAAAAATGCCTTAATATAGTTGTCTAGAGAATCCGTTGCCGATGCTCACAACACAAATACAGTAAGTTTAAGCCTTTCTAGGTGTAAAAAAATGCTTTGGCTCCATAACCTCCCGCAGTCGAATTTTCCAAGGCCTTTTCCAGAAAACAGATCTTGATACTTTTTCTGAATTATTATCTTGATACTCTCTGTAAGGGATTATTTAACTGCAACTGCATAGGTAGGATTTTATATGAATAATTAACACTTTCAATAACTAAGCCAGGAAATAATAACCCCCACCTCAATAACTGCCTTGCAATTTTCCCATGCCCTATTGGATTTCTACCTCAAGCGGTTCCTTCTGCTGTACACGAAAGAACTTTGACTTTCAAGACTTCCTCCAAGAAACAATGCGTAATTATCGTCCCGAAAAAAAGAATGACTGGGCTCTGTGATCATCTGCTGGGTGACTGCCTTGAGTAAATGGCGACATCGAATCCCCCCTCGAGCTCGTAATGGCTGCCGAATCCGTTGGCGCGGCTTCCAATTATATGGCCGGACTCAACTACCGCGCGTGCTTCAAGTGTTCATCCAGCAGCAGACGCGAAAACACACGCAAAAAATAAAATAAAATCACGTAATCTGCTTTTATTCTTAGGGGAGCCAAGAAGGAATTATTCTGCTGGCTTCTGCTTTTTTTTTCAGACCCGATTGCGTTAGGGTACAGTAGTTCTTCCTTCCTCGTCTAGCCGTTGCGCAACAGCTTCAATAAGAAAACCCAGCTGGTTTTTTTTTTTGGACAATGGACCAGGTGCGATCTCTCTCTTTTTTTTTTTCTCTCCCGTCAGATATTATTATGTGTAGAATTACTTCGTCCGTCGTCCTTCAGTACAAAAGGGATTCGACAATTTTTTCGTCAATGTGTCCCCGAGGGTCTGCATGGAGGCTGTTCAAGTAATCACACCCGTGTTACTGTGTCATCATCCCATACGGGAAAAAATGGAGACATCAAGTGACCCGTTTTCTTTCGAGTGTTCCTCATTTCGCGTTACTCAATGATGATGGAGAAAGTTGCGAAAGTTTTCGAGGTCACTTGTACCAGAAACTTCAGAAAGGTTTTTGCCCGTGTTGCAAGATGATGAATGTAGCGAGAACCTGGGTTTTCCGGGCGTTAATGATTGAAAGACTTCTCGTCAATTATCAGCATATCAGGGATATTTTTGAATGAAAATGCTGCATAATCTTCGAGGATGATGATGACGTGATGTCATATGCTGCCGAAATTCCTTCAAATCCCAGAAAAGCAATGCATTGAGAAGATTCTGAAATTCGTATGATACTTGCTTCCATATCGTGTCTCATGAAATTGCTTGAAAAATTCTAATTTCGTGCGTTCTGTCTGCATTATGATGCTCATCTTATTCATCTTGGTACTGTAGTTAGTATGGGCATTACAAAGTTTCCACATAAATATGCTTTTGTATAAAACTCGCGCTTTATTTAGACGTAGATTTACGGGCAATAAAGTGCCTAGAATTGAAATTGAATGGGTTTATTTATTTTTCTTCTATTCACTTGGTATTGTGCCATGGTTTAAGGATTAATCGATTTTTAAAGGGCATAATAAATGCAATGGAAAGGCTTCGAAAGCATATTTCAATTTGGAAAAGTGTGTCGTATTTCTTGGCACGATACAAAGATACAAGCTTTTTCATAACATACAAAATATATCACTGCCTGGTTGAGGAAATTAATGTACAGTACGTTAATAAAAGTCGAGACTTGCCGGTCTGTATGAAGTCCGAAGATGAACGAAACAATTCAGATGATGGAGATTTTTAACTGTACTACAAAAGAAAATCTGTTTAATAATCGGAAAGGAATTTTTTAAGTGATCACTTTTGCTGGATTTTCCTGTTGTATGTGAGGCAACGAAACTGAATCTTGCATTTCTTTTGAAGAGTTGGTGAAATCTTGGCCACATCATTAATTAGTTGAAAATGAATCCTAATTTTTCGTTATTCTGACTTGATTTTGATGATTCTCGCGTTTGAGAGTCGAATATCAAGTTTCTAACCTGTTTGTTTTCAATTGGTGCTGAGGAAATAACTCTCACATTTCAAATCTCATCATGTCACGAACGATTTAAAATCGGAAATCAATACATCCCATGCTATTTTTTTTCTTGACGATGATAAATTTCTATGAGGCAAACATTTTTATTGTACCGAGCGAGAAAAGAGAACGTTTTACAGTACAAACCTTTTTACAAATATAAATACGCTTTCAAAACAGCTCCATTGAAATTACTCATGACCCGTTAAATGGTCATAATGCCTGATTACCATCATTTTGGACTTGGGAGGCATCGTAAATCAAGATTAAAAACATGCTCCTGTACTATCTTCATACAATTTTGAGAGGCCAGCATTTTTTAAATTTCTCAGCATGTAAGATGCAGAATCAACTCATATTGATTACTCAAACCTTTTTGAAAATCGTAAAATGCTTGCGAGTACTGCCAATAATCATAAACAAATCACTTCAGCCTTTTCACATCTCAAAGAACTCCTGACCCGCATGACTGACTTGTGTCAATTTTTTATGGAGATGTATCTGCTTCAAAGAAACTTCGTTTTTCAAAGTTCATTTTTGATATTTTATTTTTTGAGCTTTTATCATACATCTTGGATAATTTGCCGCCCTTTTCGCTGCAGGGGAGAATCTGGTGGATGTTTGCGTCACTGCGTCGCTGCGAGGGATTTGATGGGCAAAGATAACTTCTTGAAGGATCTCATTCCTGCGATGATCGTGACACAAGTTCAGTACCAAAATATTTCTTTTTTTTTAAACAATTTTATCAAATTTTTATTCTAAAAAAATATGAAGAATCATGGTTTCATTAACAATGTGTACGCCTAAATCATTACTTTGCAACGCACCAAAGCACATGAATAACGCGATATATCTCTCAGAATTTCATTCTGAATTCTGAAGGAGAAATAATTTTTTTTTACATCTTTCTGCATACATTATCTGTGCTTTTGAATTTTACATAAAAATTAATTCGTTGATTAGTCTGGAAGGAGTCAATGGGATCGGCTGGGAAAAAACGAAGATTTTATATTTAAAATTAATTTCATATTCGACGAATTGTTCGCGCATTTCTCGAAGAACAACAAAGGAATTAAATCCGAAGTCAATTGATGCATCTTTATAGGAACGAATATTTTTGTGGTTATTTTTCGGCCTCATTGTCATTCATATATGTATATATTTTTACCCGTTGAACATTACTGACAAGACAGATATGTTTTATTGTTATTTTTTACTTTGTGATTTCGCCATTTCAACTGCGGTTGATTAAATGAAAGCTTCGAGTGTAGTAGCCAGCATTAGTTCGTTCAACTCCCTCTGGTTTATAAAAAAAATCGCTCGAATTATACATTTTTACTTTCGAATGATTAGTGGTGACATCGTAAAAAGCTTTCATAAAAAATGAAATGGGCTAAGAAGTAACATCAAATGTAGTAATGTAATTAATATTTTTTCGAAAATATCGTAAAATGTATCCGGAAAGGTTGTTTCTGAGGCCAGAAAAAATAATTCCTCCAATTTTTCGCGTCGTAAGTCTGATTCTCGAAAATGGTTTCGTATGAAAAAAAAAAGACAGATCTTGGATATTCGCAATTCTCGAACATTATGTGCTGCCGTTAATCACTTAAAATTGACTCGAAAATTCTCTGCGATCTGCGTCATGAAAAACATGAATAAATGGTGAACCGCTTTTTAAATGTTGATCAGGAAAAAAATTCCGAGTCTCGTGTATTTTCTCTTCGTTTCCTGATTTTTTTGTGTGTGTGTAGCATTCCGGAATGGCCAATTTTTTCGCATTTCATGAGACTATTTTGGAAATTTCTTGCCGGAACTGCAGCGAAATTCCGTCGGTTTATCGCCGTAACGGCGGGTTCATTATCGTTCCGCATGCCACGATGTGCGCCGTCAAATTGAGCGATATTGTGTTCCAATCCTCGGCGAAGAAGAAACAAAGAGGATATTTATGTCTGTCTTGCGCACATTTTATGACCTTGCTCTTTTTTTTTCAATGCTCTCATTCATAAAATGTCTCAATATCAACGCGCCGACAAGGATCGAACGACGCATTTATTATATTTTGATTTCGGATGCTCTCCTCTTGTTGGAGGAAAATCAAATAATCTTCCATCAGTTTTCTTCAATCCTGTTTTAATGCCTGTCCTTGAATCTTTTGTCTTGATTTATTTTAAAATGTGCGATAGAAGACGGAAGAAATCAATAAGTCTCGTGACTTTGAGGAAAGAAGGCGCTTTCTAATTTTGACCGTTCAAGGAAATTCATGCCCGCTTAAACCGCCGATTTTGGCACAAAAAAAATCGATGCTTCAAGCGATGTTCTGTTTTTCTATTGCTCATGAAGGCTTTCTCAAATATTTTGTGAATCAAATAAAATCTTGACTTAGGTTGAACGAAACGTCAATACAGCATTTATGCTTCGTAATTTTGAAAAAAAAGCCATCCAATTCCTACCACAGAACCCCGATAAACCAAATTAAACCCGTCGGGAAGATTTTCTGCAGATCTTCCGCTAACGCGATTAAAAGTTACTAAAAAAACCTAACGCGGAGTCAGAGTTTTTTCAGAGTTCTAAATATTTTTAGAGGGCTTTTGTTTCGGAATGCAGAGTCATAACGACGAACCATTTAAACAAAATTTGTGAGTGGAAATTGACGTTCCCGGGGTTTTCATAAAAATTGAGATTTTAAAAATGTAAAATCCTGACTGAAATGAGCTCACTGTGGATTCTTGAAGAAGACAGCTGAGAAAACTGATTTCCTGCTAAGTTTTCAGGGTCTTATAGATCATTTATGCTTGTATCCCAATTACACTTGCTTTCGATATTATTGGAATGCACATTTTAAATTCCTACAACACAAGTAAAAACTTCAAAAGCTGATTCAACTTTGTCGGGATGAAAATGGTGGTGGACTCGCAGGAGAAACCCCCGAAATTGTTTCCGCTGTTATGCCACCATTTGCTGCATGCGCCTGTTATCGACAGCAGGAAAATTCAGTGTCGAAACGTCGTTTATGCCCGCCCAAAATTTTGGCATCGTCGAGCTTGCTGCCTAGAAGGCGATTGCGCTAATTTTCAATGATTTTTTTGGATTGCGCCTCAGTCTCAAAAAAGTCTCAAGATTTATAAAAATCTCCCGAAAACAAAGCCTTACGTCTCAGTATTGCTGCTTGGTAAATTTAAAAATTTGTGAGTGGAAATTGACGTTCCCGGGGTTTTCATAAAAATTGAGATTTTAAAAATGTAAAATCCTGACTGAAATGAGCTCACTGTGGATTCTTGAAGAAGACAGCTGAGAAAACTGATTTTCTGCTAGGTTTGCAGGGTCTTATAGATAATTTATGCTTGTATATCTCAATCATACTTGCTTTCGATATTATTGGAATGCACATTTTAAATTCCTACAACACAAGTAAAAACTTCAAAAGCTGATTCAACTTTGTCGGGATGAAAATGGTGGTGGACTCGCAGGAGAAACCCCCGAAATTGTTTCCGCTGTTATGCCACCATTTGCTGCATGCGCCTGTTATCGACAGCAGGAAAATTCAGTGTCGAAACGTCGTTTATGCCCGCCCAAAATTTTGGCATCGTCGAGCTTGCTGCCGTGAAATGGGTTACGAAGGCCTTTTCGCTGCTCGATCTTACCACCAGGGTTTCTATAGGAGAGGAGATAATAGAAACCCCTGGGTTCCCTCATCAATATTCATCCCTGCGAAGGGAAATTTTCGATTCTCCTCCTGCTAAACCCTCGAGGGCAAACAAGTATTTTTCTCCTCGTGGGACACATGATGCTTTTCCCGTATAAACAGACTTCGCATCGGGGATGGCGAATTTAATTGTTTTTCTTTCCTCATTGAAACAGTTGCAGAATTTTGTTGCGTTTTCGTGGCAAAGATTTTCGGTGGTTACTCGCCGAACAGCTCTCAAGATGTCCACAAAGAAAACTTTGAATTATAGAAAAAATAGATCATTTGTTGTTATAAAGCAGCCAAATCTCTGGGGTTTGGAGAGTCAATTGCGACATGGATAAGTGAGACCCCCAGATGCGGACATAATTGGTGCATAAAGAGTGTCCCTATGTCGGATTGTCCCCAAGTTGAATCTTGTTTTCCCATAGACTTACATTGTATAATTTTTAATTGGTGTTTTATGGAAGAAATCTTCTTCAGAATTTCATGAAAAAAATATTTGACACTTGAATTTGATTCAGTGAATATATTTTCAAACCAATAAGAACATTTGGAACATTGAATAGTGTACCTCTGTACAGTAAATTGAAAAGTTGGCATCTGGAAAAGTAACACCCATGTCACAAAGAGAGCTAGAAGGAATGCCCTCTGTGCTATAGGGCATTTTTTAAATTAGCTGAATGGATGGGAAAATGATGGGAAAAGTACCAAAGGATTTTTCTTGCATAGATCTTAGGTTGGAAGCATCTGTTTCTTGCAATTAAGCCTTACAAAAATCGATTTTCTTAAAATTTATTTTGGAATTTTATCCTGCAATGTCCCCAGGTTGAGTCAGTGTCCTCATGTCAGGTCTTTTTTTATGATTTTTTTAAATAAATGTCCCCACGTCGAATTGTCCCCATGTCAAGGTGTCCGCATGTGGGGGTCTCACTGTATTACCCCCTGCCATTAAAATTTTACCGTATACTGTATACGCATATAACTACAGTAGTTCTAAAATTTTAAACTGAAATATCTTCAAATAACTTCAGTCATTTTTCAGAGGGGGCTCGAGAGGTGAGTAAAATACCCCAAGACATGTCCAATTTTAATTTTAAAAATATATACTGTGCAGAACTGCATGTACAGCGATTTAAAGTTATAACCTCAGTGTGTGAGGAGTGCTAATTATGAAAAATATTTGGGTACGTTACTGGGATTCTATTTTTTTCCGTTAATTAAGAATTGATCCAGAAAATAATAGGAATTCGGCAGTCGTCCTGGAAATGGTTGCGATATTTCGAGAGGAAAACGGCTTCGAAAATTCCGCATTAATGATTTCCCGGTCGTCGTCGACGACGAAGCAGCCCCCGTCGATGTCGCATGAAGTGCTGACCCGGGGCTAGGAGCATTTTCCACCCGATTGCCTTCTTCTGGGCTATGAATCCGGAAACGATGGGTTTTCCCTTTTTGTTTTTTCCTTCGTTTGATCCTTCTTCGTGTTTTGTTCATAAAAATATTTTTGGTTGCATATGAAATGAAGTTCCGGTCGTCCTGGCAGAAATTTTGCATGGGTTTTTTCCCTGACTGGTTCGGCGTTTTTGTTATGCTAGAAAATCATTCGGATTTTATAGCCCTAGCGAATTCCATCTGATGTTCCTTTCGCTGCTGAATTTCAACGTTTCCGAAGTCGTAACTTTGTCGCGCATGGAGAAATTTGGGTGAAAAAATTCATGAATTGAAGACAAGATATGCAATCTTTCGGGATATACAGTAACCACAGTAGAATCTTGCCGTGCTATATTTTGGAATAAAAACACATTGCTTACCAGCAGGAATTGTTTTTAGGTATCTCCGGCGTATCCATCATATACTGTTAAAATTACTCCGTAATTAATTTTTGATATAAGCAATCGGTTCTCCAGGCCACAATGATGTACACGTATTTATGGAAGCAATTATCCGAGTTATATAACGCCATCATTATCAAGATTTGCACATTTATTTCATCTTCTCTAAAAAGTACATTTGGAAAGCAATGCAATTTTTCCGAGCATCGATCATAGAATTATGTTTCAGAATAAAATTTCTTGAGCAATAACTTATTGTTGCCAATGACGATTTCATTAGATTCAGTATTTTTCTCCAAAATTGTCTTGAATTTTGAAGCCATTTATTGGAAAATCTTGAAAATGATACATGAAATTGCGCATATTTTTCGTAGGAACTTAATCTGGGAAAATTTCTGGAGCATGGTTTTTGTGAGGAAACATTTTAAATTTCAATTTCAAGGATAATTTCATGAACGGCAAACCGAAACCAATTTTCGTCTTGCCAAATATCTTCGAATCAACAACTAAAATAAAAAGGGAGATAGAAAAAATCTTTCTCGCATTCTCGGCATCTGACTTTCTATCACTCTAGAAAATCTAAAAATAACCCTCTCCTTTGAATTAATAAATGCATTTTTCTGCGCTGATCCACGAATAGAGAAATAATACTGTACGATAGATGCAGTGGCAAGAAACAGTATTTTTCTGCATATCCTGCCTGCGGAGAAAAAAAAATCCTCACCCATCTCTCAAAAAATTGCGCGGGGTTTATTCTTTGAAAGTTGAACGTGAGAATCACCGCAGAGTACCTTTCTCACAGAAATTATTGAAATGAAGAAGCGGAAAAAAGGGTTTGGCTGGAAAAAGAGGAAAAGAAAAAGAGAACTTCAACAGCTGCGGACAACCGTGGGCATAAATTCAGCAATTAGCACCTGCCCGAATGACAAGCTTAGGAACCCGGTCGCGTACTGCGACTTTTGCACCACCGACTGCTGTTCATCCAAAAAAATAAATAAATAAAAAATCTCCGGTCAGCCGGAATAAAATGCGATAGTCTCTGAAATTGTTTTCTTACACCTCGGCAGTCGTTGCACAGGTTTTTCTTGTTTGTTTTTGTTTTTGTTTTGCCAAAAATTATTTCCCTAAAACGTGAAAAGAGGTGCCAATATTTCAAGTACTGTATAGTACAGTACGATGAGGTCTCCTTCGAAAATTGTATGAATGACTTTTAAAATTATCACTCAGCAGGACTTTTCGGTTCGAGAATAAGAACGCTTTTCTCGCATGTCTCACGTCGTGAGTCATCTTCACTTTGATACTTTTCGATTTTTTTCCACCTGTTCTGAACAAATTTTCATATTATAAAATCCTTCAATGCAAACAAATCGAGCTGATTATTGAGGAATACGTTTATGTCTCACCAGGCTAAACTTCAGATCACCGAAACAACTTTGCATCGATATCATGCTTGAACTTCATCAAACCTTCATGACACAAAGTTGTTTGAAAAAAGTTCATTGGCACGAGAATTTCAGAGAATTTCCCCAGAGTGATTTAGAATTTCATTATCGATTGTTCACAGAACACGACATCATGATGAAAGAACAGCCAAAAATTAGCAAGTTTTGACTATAGACAAAGCGAAAATGTGAACTTACAAAAGAGCACATGCATAAAACGAAAAAATGCACAAAATAACAATAATGAGACGTTGTCTCAAACTAGATTCAACTTTAAATTTAACTTGATCATGTTAATTTTTAATGCATTTGCTGCTGCCTAAACTTGTACTTCTGTGAACTTTCTGTTTTGGAACTTTCTCTTCAGCTGTGCACTTGAATTGAACCAGTTTAAAATCTGCATGTAGAGAACTATGAAAATGTTAAAGTATTATTTTGGATAGAGCGAATTCCCTGTCCTGTGCCGCAAAAAAAAAATGTAATTAAGGCTCAGAGGCCCCGAGGCACGAAAAAAAGCTTTTTAAAGGAAAGAAATGTGACGACGAAAATCAAAATCCTTCGTTCAGACAATCGCAAATTCTTCTGGAAATTGACGGAAGGTTGAGCTGTCCAATTTCCAAAACATCGTTGTCCACGAAGCGGGCTTGAAATAAAATTAAAATCATACGCGTAATAATAATTGATGAATTCATTAATTATTATTATCATCAACATTATAAAGAAAAAAATGGTGATAATGTTAATAATAATGAGCATAGCCGGGGGTATAGGACGGTTGAGCGGAACCCGCCGGGGGCGGTCGACGATTACCAAGGACCGGAGATAAGTTCAAAACGGGGTACTTGCACCTGCATAATAGCTTTTGTGGCAATGGGGGACTTTGAGGACGGATTATCGAAAAGCGCTGCGACCGCAACGACTAATGGCGGCGGCCGAGGGCGCCGAAGGCTGTGTGAAAACTTCCGCCGCCACCACCAGTCGATTGCTCTCGATTCGACTTCTTCCCCAGTCAATTTTCTTTTCCTTTTTCCCCCTATCTCTTTAACGAATGCTGCTTTCTATCTTTTTTTTTTTTTTTTTGGCTCTCGTCCAGAAGTCTGGGTTTTGTCCTGCAGCTGCCGAAAAAACCAAGGAGCAAGCATTTATTTCTGGCCAGAATAATTTTTATTCTTCAGAAATGGTTAGAATTGTTTTTTTTTTCAGTGATAATCAATTTTTGGGTACCAGAGTTTTCCGAGTCAGAATCCCTGAAAGCTATGTGTTATCAATAAAAAATTCCACGTTCAAGAATTTATTCAGTGGGAGCCTGATTTGGACAACTTACAGAATTTCCTCGTCATCAGGTGTCATTTGAACCAAGAAACAAGCATTTATTTCTGGCCAGAAGAATTTTTATTCTTCAGAAATGGTTTGAAATGGTTCTTTTAGTAACGAAATGAAAATCAATTTTTGGGTACCAGAGTTTTCCGAGTCAGAATGCCTGAAAGCTATGTGTTATCAATAAAGAAAAAATGCCACGTTCAAGAATTTCTTCCATATAAGCCTGACTTGGGCAACTTACAGCATTTCCTGGTCATCAGTTCAGGGCAACTTCCGCATAATACAGGAGCATTGAAACTCGAACGCGAAAAAATCATTGAAGCATGATTATCATTATGGAAACGTTTCTTTTTAATAGTTGATTCCTTTATAAATTTCAGTGTGCCTAAAATGGCACAATTGAGATGATAGAATTCTGGCTTCATCACGTACGTGGTGATGCGACTCGTATTGAAATATTTGTTTCTTCAAACTGTTGTTCATTTTGTTCAGGTCTTTGTCTTTTATAAGCTGCAATAAATACAAAATACAAAACTGCTCTAGGATCTTTAAAAAATATATGCTGCTTGGAGAAGAAAGTATGAGCGAGTTTTTTTTTTTGTGGCCATCAAACTGTCAAAGTGTCACTTGAAGCACCCCTGGGGCTTTTCTTTCCGAGGTCTCATATCATGAAGCAGTTCTTTGAGGAAGGATTCTGGTGAAATGAGGTTCAAAAGGCAAATTAACGGGGGCTGTTCGTGATGGAGTTGATGAAGAACTCTGTGACCTAGAAGCTCGACAGAATCCTTGTCCCCTATATTTTTGGGTCCAATTTATCCTGGAATTTTCCATTCTACGCTGGAATTGAACTGATTTAATTTTTGCTCACAGGAACTGAACATCTGGCTGAGAATCCTGAGATATTATTCCGAAGAGTCGTCGAATGGATCAGCTAGTCTCTTTCGTTTAATCAAAAAGCTCCTCCGATCAACTCGGAGTAGAACTGGAAAATGAGCAATGATTAATCCTTAATTATAATTAGTTTGGTCATTTTTACATATTTGCGTGGTAATTCATCTGGCCTGTATGAAGTAAGAAATCCCAGAGATGCTCTATCGGTTCCGGAAATGGATTTTCTGAACACACTTGGCGAACCTCCTGCGCTCATCCGAGCCGTGTTCTCAATTATTTTGCATTTTTTTTTCAAGAATTCTGTAATTAAAGCACTTTTTTTTGCTTCATTCCTCTTGGCCGAACTCCTTCGGATTTTTCCCCCGTGTCTCTTTCTGATGCATTTCGAGTTCAGCCACTGTGGCCATGGACTCAAATATAATACATGCTCCTCCTGCCTCAGAAATGCGTCCAGAAGTACACTTGAGGATTCATACGAAAGCCTAAATCTTTTGTGCAGCCAGCCCTTTTCTAATTATGCATTGTTCAAAAAATCTTTTAGAATATTTCCCCCTTTTTATACAAACATCTTTAAAATGTGCTCAGTGTTTTTTTTTTCATTTTAAAGTCTGAGTCCATGCGTTGCGGCCGTGGAATCGCGCAGATGCGAGAGAAAAATCCTTTTGCAAGGTGAACAAGAACAAAGTGAATGACGTGGACCAGAACAATGGGAACGCATTTGTCACGCTTCTATCCACTGGGAATCATAGTGGTTATTTTAGGATACAAAAAATTGCAATCTCGCCAGAAAAAAAAAAGTTTTGACAAAACTGAGGGACTTTGGAGATGACGCGATGCTTGGCGACGATCTTAAAAATTGTTTTAAACGGCTGCACCGAGTAAACTTGAAAAAAAAGACAACCTGCATGTCTGCAGGATTTTCAACAAAAGCTTATTTGTGTGTGTGTGAAATTTGAAGGTTTCATTTAGATGTCATTCTCCAAACACAGAGGAAAATTTTCGCTTCTGCATTGTTCACCTTTGTCACCAGAGGCATGGGATTTTCGCGGAGAAACGAGGTCGTGGCTGTGTTATCCACAGTTTGAACTATTAGTCACGGATATTCCACACAAAAAAAAAAAAAAAAACAAAGCCGGATCGAATCAAAAATTCTAGCATCCAATAAAAATTATTTAGCAAGAAGAAATAAGACTGGTTGGGATTTCAAGGATACAGAACTCAGAGTTAGTGTACTGTACTATAAAAAAATATCCCGCTTCTTGACCCACTTGACGCATTATTACTCTCGGCCAAATCAGTCAGATTTCCGTCTCCCGGTCCTTTAATTAAATTTCCCACACAACAGCAGAATCAAAACGAGGGCACGTATTTAATTAGTTTCGTCTGAATAATTTTCTGTCCATGTACAGTATTTTTTAAATCTCCACCCATTCGACTTGGCTGACATAATTTGAATTTTTTTTGAAATCTGCCCGGTGCATTATAGGCATTACCCCGTCCACCAATGCATAGTTCCGGAAATCAAGATCTTTTTGAATTTTCTGGAAGGTGTTGCCTTTTTTCCAAGTCCGCCCTTTTTACGGAAGAAGTTACAGAAATGGATTCAGGTTCACGGAAAGTTAGTTGAATAAAAACTAATTGATAAGCTTTGAACTTGACAGAGAACACTTCTAAAAAATTACTTGTTTAAAAACAATTAGGAAGTTTATGAAAGTCTAAGAGGAGCTATTAACCTACAGACAGTGTCATGGAAGAAAAATCGGTTAAAATCCAGCAGTTTTGGAAAGCGTCGTTCCTGAAAAAATAATGAAACCTACTCGAAACAAATGAAAAATCTTTAACAAATTTGACGAGATTAAAATTACCGTAATATTAAAAAGTATTATTGTTATAATATAATTTCTCATCAAGAATTATCAATCAAACCAGGTCTCTCATTCCGTTGGAGAAAATCCGCGTAAAAAAAATGCTTGCAATACGCAGTTGTCTTTTTCCCTATAATTTACCTATAGCACTCAATTTGGCACGGTTTGGCGCAGGGTTCGACAAAAGACAACAGGATGAGTATTTTCAGTTGAATGAAGAAAAAAATTTAGTAGATTAAAAAATTAATCTAAAAAACCATGTTTTCATGTCATCAGTTTCTAAGCTATCCTGAAAGTTTCAGCTTGCTAGCTAGTCCGGAAGTGAGCGAAATTTGAGTTGCAAAGTTTGATCCAGACAAACAAACGGACAAGAAAGCGAGTTAATAAAAATGTGTTAAAAATGAAACAATTTCAGCAATCAGCCCTTTTTGCAGCCAAGATTTGATTAAGCGGTCATTATGTCTTCGTCGTTTTATATTGAAAATTAAAATAAATTTTAAAAAGTGCAGACGAATTTTAAATACAGTATCTATTCATAAATATTAAAAATTGACGAAGAAACGAAATAAGGATGGAGAATACATTCATCGCTTATTTTTTTTGGTTTGAAGAAAGGTATACTGTACTCGAACACCGGAAGAATCTTCATGAGGTTCTCGTTTCTTCCCTAACAGCAGCTATATACAGAGACTTTCTCGTGAACCCACGCGCTGAGGTCCCAGAGCCACTGGTTTAAGGACAATTTTCAAAGAATGTGACACAGGGCAGTAGCTGCCACTTCGAACATTAAGTAAAAAATGAATAAAAGAAAGAAAAAAAAAAAGAAGGTGAGAGGAAACACAACGCGGTCGTGTCATTCGACTTGCAAGCGCAGCGGATCATTGTCCGGGCGGTGATCGGGTCGTGGCCCCGCATCGACCCGAACGAGACGCGGCAATTGGGGAATTACCCCTCATTATTGACTGCTTCCCATCGGTTCCATAATCTACCTGCAACAGAATATACGAAAAAATAAAATAAAAATAAAAATCTGAAACGGTTTTCGTGGAAATAAAAGAAGCCGGAGCGAAGAGCAATGGTGTGGTTGCCTGTGCCTCAAGGCGAGAAAATCAGGGGTACAGCGTGGCGAGATTTTTTTTTATTTTTAAGCCGTGTTCTCATTGGGAACTTTTCCAGGACTCGAAAAAAGCTCATATCCAAAATTAAATTGCTGCATAGATATTTTCCAAACGTTAAATTTTGCAAGAGAAAACATATTCAGATCGAGGAGAATTTTAAATTTTCGGACTTCAATTACCTCGATGTTCGAAAAAATTGACCAAGGTTTTGAAGATGGCATGGAATTACCTTTTTCAAATTGTTGAATACTGCAGTGCTGTACTGTACACAGTAATTTGGAGCCTGAGCTTCTCTTTCATGCTTGGCCAAATGCCACCGGAATGATCTTAATTAAGAAAGGAACCAGTTTTTGCTTAACTGTACCAGAAAATTTAAAAAAAGGGTTCGTGAATTCAGCATGTTCTGTACATTGGATTCAAGTACAGTACATATAGTAACAGATGCCATCAGATTTTTATCAAGATAATTTTTGATTTTCTTTCATCTATTGATGATGTTTTAAGAATGTGAAAAATTGTCAATAACTCTTGATTTTATATAATTTTTTCTATTTAAAGTCAGACATCTGTTAATGCTTAAAAAAAGTCCTCGATATTTTTTTACAGGAATAGGCACCACCCTTAAACTTTTTTCAAGACAAACTTGGCTTTCAGAGTTTGGGTTAATTTGGAGCCTGAGCTTCTCTTTCATGCTTGGCCAAATGCCACCGGAATGATCTTAATCAAGAAAGGAACCAGTTTTTGCTTAACTGTACCAGAAAGCTTTACGAAAAAAAGTGGGTTCGTGAATAAAGATAATGATTCCTGTTGAGGTCTTCATTAGGGATCCTGAGATCGATAATGGTTGCATTCCGAGGACTCGTTACAAGAAGCCAACTGGATCAAACTTAATTACCTGATGAGGACCCCGGACTGGTCCTCGTGAGGTGGTGTTCTCGAAAAACGAGTTTCACGATGATTTGCTTCCTTCGACACGTACAACAATTTTTATTCCATCATCGCAACACCTTCGCCGAGAAACACTAGACTTTTTCATCAGTTCACCAGTTATTTGAGAATTTGATGTGATTCGATTTAATCGATTGATAAGTTTCATGGCTGGAGAAGTGTATGGTTTAAATCTTGAAGAAAAAAAATTTCAATGGTGTTCTGGAGTTTTCTACTGTTTGTGTCAGAGCCAGGAAGGCCACATCCAACTTTTTTGCCAGGTTTTGCCTCACAGAAATTTTTTACTAGCCAGGTTTCTGAGTTCTTATTTTTCGTAGATTTCCTGCCCGCAGAAAACTTACTTTAAAATTATTTCCAAATAATATGCATTTGTTTTCCCGGTTTTCTGGAAAAGATTTTCTATAAATCAGCTTAAATTTAATTACACGAAGCCCTAATTAAGTCGAGTAAGTGAGGTTTGACCCGAAAAGTTTCAAGATAGAATGATCTTGGGAGAAATTGGCCCATTATTCATAGGATATTCGACTCAAAGAAGGGTTTTGACGTGGAGGAATTTCCACTCAGCAAGTTCCAACTGAACCTGCTATTATCATACCTATTTCTCTTGCAGGTTCCAGCGCAAAATATATTTGCATTGACTATTTGAAATATTCATTTGATTCCGCGCAAGATTGGGATCAAAGAAAATGAATATCCTGGGAAAACCGGGATCTTGATTATACCCGTCGCAGAACCTGCAGATGAGGGACACCATTCAGGATGCAGGAAAATGCGCTGCAAAATTATTATTTTTTATTTTCTGTTCTGTTTTTTTTTTTCTTCACGCCATGTCGCCGTGTTTGGTAATCACACAGCACCGCGGAATATTTTCTCGTCTGCGGGACAGTCATGGAATTACAGCCAGCGAAGACCGGAAGCTAGTTGTCATTCTCTGCTCGGCATGGAATCGGGGACTCGCTCAGCAATTGTCGCACTTCTTTACAATTCCTGCGAGACAAACCCTAAAATTTCGCGGGTTCCGGAAAAAAATAAGATTTCTCAGCTTCACGCTAAAGCCCGGAAATTCCTAAGCACGGCGCGAATCGACACTCGAAGATTATTGAAAAATTCGTCGACTTGAAAATATCTGTATTTTTGTCCCCCTACATGCGAGTAAAACGCTTCTATTTTTTGATCGATTGAAAACCTTCATCTTGTTATATGTTGACCAAGAATTTCGGTGTCCTGAGGTTAATAATGCATATTTTTTTGAGAGTGCGATTGCTTATGCTGTAATTGAAGTCAGCCAGATCATTTTTCAATTGTCACAAGGAATGTGAGGAAATGTTCACACGAATTAACGTCGGAAAAAATGCATGTCCATCTTTGAACGTTTACTCGTCTCAGTTTTTTGTCAATCACGTTCACTTTATTTTTAGCATCAAGTCAGACAACGATGCATATGGCATTAAAATTCGTTTTCCTTTTTGAGACGTATCATGAAAATTTTGCAAAAATTGGTTACCTTATTTCTAATGACAGCGAAGGTATTTTAAATTTGTTCTAAAAGTCAATTTCACCTTTCGCAGTGATTCTGCGCAAAACATTAATCAAGTACAAATAAATCTGTTGGAGTTTTAAAAAATCTTATTGATCGAGCAGCTCCGTGGTGGGGATTTGAATCGATTGTTTTAATAAACTCAATTTAAATTTTTGCGGGATTTCATGGGATTAAAAAATATACAATCAGCCATGAAATAAGGTCTGATACTGCCTGCTTATATAATTCACTAAGGTTGCATGCGGATTGTTATTATGAAAATTTATGTCCTACTGATGTGCAGAAATGTTGAAAAGGTCATCAAGAAATGGGTGGTTCTTTTCGTGAGTGAAATTCGAAATTTGTGCACCTGCAAACTAATGTGACCTTGATGAATTCTGAGATCTTTCCTGTGGACCAGCTGATTGTTGGGACTTGATAAAAATAAATCACATTGTAGTACTGTACATTACAGTTAAGTATTTTCATTCCTGAATTATATTCAGTTTTGATGAAATTATTATAAATTTCGTGGATGACCTGCAGGATCCCCAATTCTCGCATCAAGGGTTGAAATGATGCTGCTGTATTTATTGTCTACACAGCTTCAAGAAGTACAAGTACTTGTACTAAAATAAAGTGACACACGATGACGCATGATGTCTGCAAGTACTGAATAGATGATCATGCGAGCAAATGTTTCCAGATGCAGTGGATAAATGAAACACAGCCTAAAATATCAATAGAATACAAACTCAATAGAAGGTACACAACCTCGTCATTGAGCAAAAAATACGCATTCATTTACACATGTTCAGTCTGATTTATTTTTCAGGGCTATAGTTTCTTTCGACGTGAATTGTTGCGAATAAACTTGACTCTCTGCGTAAATACGATGTACCTCTAATTTATTGGCCAAACCAGAGTTATAAATCTCAACGCTTTTAATTGAGTTTAATGATCAATCCTTAGTTAATTTAAGCCGGATTTTCATGGTCTTTATATGTCTGGGTTTTTTTATCTGTACATATTATTCTGATTTTCCGAAAAGTTTTGACACATTTCATTTTTGTATTGACTTGAGTTCATGTGAGATTTCTCAGCCCTTCTGATGAAAATGCTTCTTTCGTCACTTTTAATTTATCTGCATGATTCAGGCACATCAGCGTAGAGAAGTTTTGCGATGATATTTTTATGGAGCTCCGGAGTTCAACATGGTAGAAATTTTGATAAATCATTGATCCCGAAATTGCGCAAAGGGTACTGGGTGATTCAACAAGAAACTTTTCCCAATGATTTTTTTTTCTAATTTTCAGATGCAATGCTTCGATGGATAGCTACACTTAATTTAGAGGAAATACAGACAATTAAGTTTACTGAGGGTTCGGAATCTTGCCGGTGATATTGCTTCCATTTTTTTGGGGTCTCAAAATCAGGCAGAAACGGAATGATTTTTAAAAATCCTCCCGAATGATCCGATTGATAAAAATGCCCTACTTTTGCAAAACTGTCTGAAAACGTAGAAGAGTTGTTTAAAAAAACTTGGCTTCGATTTTTCGAAAATCAGAAAACAGAACTATTCGAAATCAGAGACCACATGCTGTACTATATATAGGAGCTATATTCCAGTGTTCCCCAATAACCGGCAAATTGTAACAAAATCTTTTGCGGACCAGCAAATTGTCACAAAATTGTCTGCACACCGGCAAAGTTCCATAAAATTTTTCAAGACCAGGAAAATTTTTTAAATACCTGCTATAAAGACCTGAAAACAAAACTTGTATTGCAAAAATTGAGTAAAGAACCGAGAGAAACCTGTATATTGGAATGTCTTGCAAAAAAAAGGGGAAAAAAGCTTATTTTCAAGAAAGGCTTCTCAAATTTGAAACTGAAAATAATGCATTCCAGACAAGTGAAGACATGTCTGAAGTGTGAAGTGTAATAAGAAGAAAAGCTAACTTTTATTTTTCTCAGATAATTTCCACCGCCATTTTTTAAACGAAATTTCGGATAATTAAGGAGAACAGGCTTCATTATTACTTTCTATAAATTTATCATGCCAGATGAATTTTTCCGCGGACCGGCAAAAAACTTCTAGTCCACCAGATTGCAATAGTTGTCAAAAGAAACCGATCAATTTACTGGTTCGCCATCTTCAAAGAAACACGGGCTTCGATGTCGAAATGAGAATACAGCATGCAGTACTGCATAAGAAGATTCTCAATATGATCTGTATTTTTTGTTGTTGTTATTGTTGTTGGTTTGGCTGAATTCACCCAAAGTAAGCCCCCCCGAACAGGGAAGTTGTAAAACGCTCTTTTCCGGCGCAGTGTGCTTGTGCAAGCCGCACAAGCAGCGGATCGCATTCCTGCGGTTTCGCGTCGGTTGACTATACTACACTTTTGTTTCCGGTCGGCTTGTTTTATCAGTGACTCGCCATAGCATATATTGCTGAAGGTTGGGGAAAGAAAAAAAAAAAGGTAAACACTAGTGTTTATTC
Organism: Notodromas monacha; assembly: GCA_905338405.1. Taxonomy (NCBI): domain Eukaryota; kingdom Metazoa; phylum Arthropoda; class Ostracoda; order Podocopida; family Cyprididae; genus Notodromas; species Notodromas monacha. Next base: position 34,962 of record CAJPEX010000068.1, on the reverse strand, counting down.
CTACTCACCCACCCCCTCTCTCTCTGTGCCACCTCCATTTATATCTATCTCTCTTTCCTTCTAATGCTTCTTTGTCTCATTGTTTGGATGGCGGTGATCACGCTCGGTTTATTGTTATACGCCACGCGATTTTTATCCGCGTGGCGTGCGAAAATTACTACGCGATGGCGGCTGGCGATTTTCACACCCTGCTTGGCGCTTATTTTCTTCTATTTTTATTTTTTATTTTTTGCCTTGGAAGGTTTTAAAAGCATTTTCCTTTTTTTCTCAGGAGCCAGGTGGAACACCGTGATGTAAAATAATCCTACTATATTAGAAGACATTTAGGGTCGGATGAGCGCATTAATAGTGTCTCTTCCTCAACGTATGTCCTTAAAAAAAAAAGGGGAATGTATAAAAACGAAAAAAATTACGTCGAACTGTACCAAATTGCGGCATGATCACGTCTGATTCTCTTTTGACTCACTTTGACGAATCTTTCTAACTAAAAAATTTACGTCTTAAAATGGAAGAAAGAATCTCGACCCTTGAACATTTTCAGGCTTTTATTTGTTCGTGGATGAAGTCCATAAACAGTAAACTTGACTATCTGCGTAAATACAATGTACCTCTAATTTATTGGCCAAACCGGAGTTATAACTCTTGACACTTTTAATTGAGTGTAATGATCAATCCTTGGTTAATTTAAGCCGGATTTTCGTGGTCATTATATTTCTGTATTTTTTTATCATTACATATTATTCTGATTTTCCAAAAAGTTTTGACACATTTCATTTTTGTATTGACTTGAGTTCATGTGAGATTTCTCAGCCCTTCTAATAAAAACACTTCTTTCGTCCCTTTTAATTTATCTGCATGATCCAGACACATCAGCGTGAAGAAGTTTTCAGATGATATTTTTTATAATAGACAATGGACATATTTTTGTCCTGGGTTCTCATCAAGACTCTTCCCGTGTTGATGGAATAATATTACGTTATTATCATCACGAAAATTCATGAGAACCACGATATCGAAATGAACCCCAGAAATTCCTATTATTTAAAGGCCGATACTGGAAACGATGTAATCGACAAAATTTTGGACCCCCTGCAAAATTCCTCATATTTCGATTTTTTTTAATCAAAGGATTCAGATTGTATGATTATAAAGCAAATCTAATCCCTGAGAATACTGATGACGTCGGAAGTCCCTTATTTATACCTGCAAATCGTTTAAAATACTCATCTTATTTTAATTGGTAGAAGAATTAAAAGAGCCTCGACAAACTACGAAATTTGATTGCGTTTTGTTTTTCTCTGAGGATGATAGAGGGCTATTACGCTTTTTATATGTTTTTATTTTTCAAACTAGAGCTTTGAAATTCATTTTTACGGATGAAAAGTTTAAGTATAATATAATTGAAATTTGACAGTACTGTATTTTTGCAGTGATCAAAAATTTTATCCTTTTGTGTTGTTTCAAGTGGTAAGAACTGATGCCCAGCAGACGATTTTAATCTCATCAGCCCTAAAATTACGAGACATAAATTCAGAGAATGAGACTGAAAAAATGTTCACTCATGATGTTACTGAACACTCTTTGAGAGACATTCTTTCAGTTATAACATTATTTGTAATAGTTGTTATCCTTATATTTCAAAGTCTTGGTAGCCTTTTAAAATACTAAGTTTGTGTGTCTCCTTGAATGTGGAAGCAAACAAGGGAAAAAACTTGGCAATTTTCCTTCTCAATAGAAATAGTCTTCATTGTACTTGAAGTACACAACCCACAACAACCCAAGACAGAGACAGGGTAAACACAGGGGTTTTCTTACACATTAGTCTCACAAGAAAGTCACTGCACTAATGCCTGTTTGGGAGGAATCTGCCAGGGGTTTATGCACTCAAAATCTCAGGAATTATTATAAGGCATTACAATATTTGTGTACTGGGTGCAGCGTGCAGGTACTTAATTGCAGGACAGATCCAGGTATGAAGGATGGGGAAAAGTGATGTGTCCTTCTAACAAAGGTTTGATCAGGAGAGCCCCAAGGAATAATACAGTACAGTAATTATAATTATTCTCTTTCGTTTTGCTCCATTACGTTGGGTTGGGTTTGGTTATGTTCAAGCAGAGCCCAACTTTTCTGAATACTGTACAGTGAATGCATAAAAGACCCGTACAACAAAAATTTCGGATTGAAAAATTTTGCTGTGAGGGAAAAAGTAACTCGTAAAACAAAATTGCTTCACATAACAAAACTTGCAGCAAAAGGCGCTAAGATTTTACCTAGTTGGAGTTTAAACTTTTAAGAGAAAAAAAGGATGTGTAGTTGAACCTTTTCTGGTCCCGAAAATTTGTCCATTCCAGATGGCCAGGATGAGTTCAAAATTGTTTGTGATTCATCTTTTCCATACAATAAATAATGCGTTGCTCTACGAATTTCTGACACAGAGCAAATTCCAATTTGCTGCAATTTTGTCTTGAGCAGAAAACATGTGAAGTTTTAGGTCAAGAAAGGAATAGGAAACACATTTTTTGTTTGTTTAGAATTGTCGAAATTTTGAAAATGCTAATATTTTCACGAGTAAAAATTTGCATCGAAACATTAAAATACTGACGAAGTCACATTTTGGGGGAATTTGAATTCTCCTTGTGCTTTCAATAACTCAACTCCTGCTAATAATTATCAATCGAAAATAATTTGCAGCTTCTGCTTTACTTGTTTGCCCTTAATTGTCTTGCATGTTTATCTGTTTGATTAATTTATTTTGCCTTATTTATCCTGGAACCAATTAATTGGTTCTGTAACCTTGCATAGCAAATGCTTTAAGCAATGAAGCAGATGCAAGAAGTCTGCTTGTTACTCAAGGCCCCAGTAGTGTAATCAACTTTAAACACACAAAAATCTATGCTAATAACTTGCTGAAATGCAAACTTTTTCAAGGTTATTCGGAGTGCGGAACGGATTACTTTTTCTTCTTCTTAATCATAACTTGAGGGAAATAGGGATCTGCATGAACATGCATTTGGTCTTAAAAAAGCAACACTTCGTCGTGAACGGATTAGTTTTGTGATGCAGGGACCCTCTGCTATATACGTACTTAAAAATCACGTTTTTCTTTCGAGTGACCTTTAGGCAGAAATTATTTGTTTTCGGTCTTGGTTTCTATAGTAGTGGGGGGTGTTCATTGGTGGCAGCAACCATGAAATTCCTAGAATGTAATTTAAAAGCTGTGATGGCGGTTTTGATGGCTGTGCTATCAGCAGCAGCGGTTTTTTCCGAGTAGCGGCAGGTGTGAATAAGTACGTGACTCGGTTCCCAGTCTTCACACCCAAACAATTCTCGGAATATTCATTTTTATATTTCGTTGCCCCCAAAAAAGGGACAATAAAATTCATAGTTTTTTCTGGATCTTTCCAGACTCATGAAATGTTAGTTCTTTTTTTGCGATTAAAAACACTGCATGATTGAAGATAATGAGGCCTTGAACAACATATGCGAAGATTTTCCTAGATTTTTATATACAGTATAACAGTTCGGGAAAGTGAGTTTCTTTATTTTTCTCCCTGTTTGTGCGAAATTTAAATTCCGCTAAAAATGAAAACTCACAAGTTCGAAAATGCTTTTATCATATCAACATTTTAAATAAACACAAGAACCAAAATACTGTATGTGTATTCAACTCAAAAAAACGCTATCATATACTGTATATCATTTGAAAACTCAAGTCCATCAAGTCCACTTTTCTCTAAAATCAAATGCAAAGTGAACAAGGCATTGTAGTTTTTTGCTGAAAATAAAATTTGTATGTAAGCTTTAAAAGCTTACATCTATAGATGAGAATGTTCAAAAAAATCAATTGAATCTTAATGACAGATTTCCATCTTTTCTGGTTCTGGAATACATTACTGATGCTTCAGTCTATTTCGGTCTGTTTTCTACTATAGTAATTTAAGCTCCCATGTGTGAAAAATGAACGAAATCGCAATAAAAAGTTTTCAGTAAAAGCCACAGGGCTCTCGGAAATTTGAAGATTCACATTACGACAATTTTGTGAGAAGCAAATGGATTCTACAACAGAAACACAATCTAGTTTTATCGAAATTATCTGTTCATATGCTCTAACATTACCCCAGAGTTCCTGGAAGTCATATTGTTGCGTAAAAAAGTTTTTCATATAATAACTGATGCATAAACATTTTCAAATGCCTCTTGGATTATTTTTCTTGAAAACCTGCTGAAAGCATGTTTTCTACAGACTATGATTCCAGTAAATGATCTGTGATTAGATAAAGCAATGTTGAAATTCATACATCCGTGTGGGTCATTAAAGAACACTAAAAGTTTTAAAAGCTTTGTTCAGCTATTCGTCTATAAAAATTCCCATTTATCACAAAGCTTGAGAATATTTGATATACTGTACTGTACCAGCAACAGAATCTCGAGTGTCTGTCTCGTTTTCATCGTAAGACTTCTCCAAGTATACTGTACAGTACTGGAAATCGCCATTACAGTATCATGAGAATCACATGCAGTTATTTGCAATCGATGAATCACATTTTCCGAAGAAGCAGGAAATGACAGGGTTTCTCTTCCTGCTGTTTCCAGGAAGCGAAAAATCATCACCAGACTTGAGCCTGCGGAAACACCGCATACTTTTCGCAGTTCCTTCAACTGTTGTGGCTGAATCACGCAATCGATTCGCACACAAAGGTTAGCTGTGTGTACGCACTTATCAACACGAAAGCAGGAAACAATTATATTCATGCGGCTTTTTTTTATATTTCTGTGTGTGTCTACAGACATCTGTCCACGTTGAAGTTCCAGGGAAACGCTTTTCTAGCCTCTCGTCGTTGGTTGGTTAGATCATGTCCCGGATACAATAAAAAAAATGTGGACACATGGCGTCGCTTGTCGTCAACAGGGGACTGAAAAAAATTAATGGTCCTTAAATTAGATTAAAAACCGACTCCTTTTTTTTAGGGAGGAGGTTGTTGTCGGTGAACGATGATGAGTGAAGTCAGAAGCGCCGTTTGCGTCGCATTTTTTCGGAGTGGAAATATATATTTGAATTTTCAAAAATCCAAGAAAGCCGCCAGTAAAAATATTTCTGTCACAGACTCAAACAAAAAGTAAGGCTTTAGTTGGAATTTTTTCTTTAAACCAAATCGAAGGGATCGGAAATTAAATCATTGAGGACCTTTCTGTTTTTTTTTGTTCACGCCTGTGTCTGCGATTATTTCTCCTCAATTTTAAAATTTATTTCTGAGCCACAACCTTCGGTTGAACATTTAATGCTCCGATTCTGGGGTGGAATTGAGGCACATAATTTTTTTTAAGACGCCGCCGAGGTTCTAAATTGAAATTGACGCACTCCATCAAAAAAAAAGTACAACGAATATTTTATACAGTAAAATGAATTCAATCGTCAGCAAAAAAAGAGCCCTTTTACCGCAGATCGTGTCTATAGAGTGAGCCCAGGCAGTCGGCCATCACGACGATTATGATGATGATGATGATGATGATGACTACGGCGACCAGGATGAAAATAATTCCATGGCCGATTCCAACGACGACAACGACGACGACGACGATGACGACGACTGTACTACTAAATTTGGATCCCTTTACCTATTCATTTTTTCCCCTATGCACCTGGGGAACTGCTGATTATGCAGATCTCGGGAGGAGATAATGACGCGACAAACGACAGGCTCGGTTGCCATTGCGATTCCAATTACCCTTTCGTCGGTACTATTTTTTTTAATGATTTTCTCCCCGTAACTCTTTTACAAAAACGACCGGATTCACGCCTTTCCATCTTACTTCCTTCCTGCAATTCCAGTGAGGCATCCCCATTTTTTTTGCGTTCCCCTCCTATCTGCATTTTTATTTCGTTCATCCGTTTTGCTGGTATACGCGGGACTGCTCAAAAGTTTTTTGGAAACGTACGAGGAATGCACTATTTACTCAAGTACCAGCTACTTAAGCCTCCGAAATTAAGCTCATAAAGAGAATGCGCTTCATGCTTGAGCATACATTTATTTTGCAAATGTTATAAATACAGTATTTGTCGCTCGAAGTCGTTTAAAAATATTTCCCGAAGCTTAAGGAAGTATTTTTTTTTAGAAAATTGCTCCGTGCACAAATCTAAGTGGCATATGAAAATGTAAAACAAAACAAAAATTCAGCGCAAGCATATTACTTAAATTATACCAGTTTAAATTTCAAATTTTAGAATTTATTTTCACATTTAAATTGATAGTTGTTTTCCAATCAATCGATCTTTCTCAAATTTGTTGTCTTGAAAAATTGCACAAAGCAATCGTCAACCGAATATTAAGAATACGATTTTTACAAGGAAAAATGTTTCGTTTCATGGCAATCATCGGTTTGTTTTGCGGGTTTCTTTTCTTTTTTTCGAGGAAACCATGCGTTTGCTGTATGACGAATGTCTGCAACTTTGAAATATAATTCTTCGGGCACCTGATATTCTCCAAGTAACATTTCTACGAACCACCATTGGATCAATGAAAAAAAAAACTTGGAGAAAGCCTTTGTTCATTTGCTGTGATTTTTTATTTATTTCATCTTATTTGGCTGTGGCATATCTCGCTCACCAATTACAATTTCAGGAAAACCGTCACCTTCATAATATCTTGAAAGAATCTTGCCAAGATCAGCTCATTTTTTTTCTTTGGAATATCTTTTTCCGATCTGGGACATCGCCTCTGAGATATTTGCGTGTTTCGCCCCACATACCGTAAACATTCGGAAAACGGGATATTTTACCTAGTAACTATTTTTTTTTAATCCTAGTGATGGTATGAACTTGTAAGTTTTCATGTTCTCCAGTCAAACATGGATCAGAAAAGAATGGTACGGTGCTCGAGGAAATGACCTAGAAGTACTTTGATTACTCAACTAAAATGACGTCTTTCATCATCCAGACACCGACGAGATGAGGGACAAAACTGACAAAAATAATGCATAGAACTCTTTTATTTTTAAAATTCCAACTGATAAGGCTTACAATGATGAGTTGCGAAGAGAAAAAACGGCTGTAAAGAGAAACGGTCTTCATGGTTGTAATTTTTATGCTCGCCGACAACCGTTTTGAAGCGTGTATAGGATGCGGCTGGGAGGAGCAAGAAGGAAATTAATTGCCTATCGTCCGTGGCTTTCTGCAACGAAACATTGCAGGAATTTGTGAAATAAGTCTTCAAAGTTTGATTTGGCTTCATTCTTTCAATGATTTGATTTCAATTCCCGGCTTTTGTCGGAAGGAAAATCATGATCATCGTTCCAAACGGAAGCGTTTTCAATATTAAAGCCGAGGTATTTCAACATCGGCGAGCAGAATGGAGTTCGAAAAGTTGAAAAAGCACCGCAAAAAAAAAAAAGCGTTGCCTTTTTTTCCCCAGCGTAAAATGCCACAAGGGGGTTTTCTTTTCCGAAGTTATTTACGGTTTCTCTTTTGAACCCTCCTAAGAAAAGTTTGAGATTAATTGAAATTGGAGGAGAGCTTTGTTCGGAAAGCGATCAACTTTTATAAAGGAATATTTTTTTTACAATTTCCTTCGTATTCAATCAACCAGTTGGAGTTGCACTGCCTTTTCGAATTATTCATGCGATAATTTTCTCTGTACCCAGTTCGTGCAAATTTATCGAAAATTCTCCAAGCAGAAGGGAAATGGAAAGTTGCAATCCGTGGATATGATTGATAATGATTTTGAATCACAAAGAAAAAATTGTCTGGCAGTGAATGCCTTTCGTCTGTGAAAAATAATGATTTCACTCACGGAAAAATATCCAAATCCTGGTTGACCAATAGCTGGTCACTAAAGGATATTCTTGATTGTTCTGGTTGCATAAGCAAATAAGTGCGGAGAAAATGCTTGAATTTACTGTATATTCTTGAAAAGAACACCTGATATGAGATGTTTCTTGTGAATCTGAATAATGGCCAGACATTTCTCAGATTCTTTCAAGAACCTTATTCCAACGAACAGTCAAGATCCATGGCGCTATTTTAATTTCTTTTCATTAAAACATGCGGTTTCTGAAAATGTTTTTTTCAAATTCTGATACCCGCAATTCTGGCCTTATTGCTGCATCAATTTATTTGAAAATTCTTATCCGTCCGAAGGAAAAAATATAGTGGTTACAGTGAAATCAGTCCGCATGTTGAAATACAAGATCAAATTGAAATCTTGACGAATTTAGTAGATAATCAAATTTTTATCAGTTTGAAAAACGATAATTAAAGTCCGGATAACGGGGATTTTGTTGTTCATGTCTTGTCAAGTTGATTATATGGAAATTACCCACGCAGAATCCTCTCTTCCCGTTGCTTCAAGTTTCACGAGGCCGGATATTTTTCTTCGTTTCTGACATTTCGCAATCAAATTTCCCATGAAGTTCCTGTACTTGCGATTATGTTACAATAAATCTTACAACGCATTCCAAGCTGAAGAGCTCATTCAAAAAAATAAAAATAAAAATATGTTTCACGGGCATTTAACGTCCTACATTTTATAAGTTTTGTATGATAGGATTCTTCTCCGAGGATAATTGATTTTCTGCACGAGACTTTCCAGAATATAGCATTCAGAAATCAGCCAATATTGAAGCTTTCATGTCTTTTCATCAGAATTAGAGCAAGAAGACTCGTGCAAAATGTAACAAAACTACGACAGGCGAAAAAGTTTCCTTTATTTTTCGTGTACATGGAACGGCCATTTAATGCGGCAGTTTTCAATAGGTGGTTGGCTTAATGAGTCTTGAAAGTTTTGAGATTTCCAGTTTCAAATTTCTAATCGTTATAGCTAAGGTGCGTTGTGAATAATTTCCCCAGCAGGTTTTCCGTAACCTAACCTCACCCATTCAAATACCAACTTGACTTGGTGGTGCATTCTTGAAATCCGGAAGAATAAAATTTCGCGTTGAAAATTTCTGTGCGATGAAAGTTTCAATCAACTGCTTGAAATTGAAAATTTTGCTCTGAAATTGGTCTCGGCCCGTGGCAGGCAAGTTCCCGAACTGACAAAAATGTAAGACAGCGAAATTCGCAGGTCACCTTTTTGTTTTTGTTTTTTTGGAAATCGATTTCGTCCGCTTTGTTCTTATTTTTGAAAATTTCAGGGAAGTCTCATCGTGAATCACCACGAATCGTTATTATCGATATATTTTTCGGATCCGGCCCGAAAATTTTGGGTCGACAAAACCAGTGAAAAGTGTTGGGTATAAATTTGTCATTCCGTATGCATACACGTTTTCAATTCTGAAATTCCTGATCCTATCTAAGGCTCCTCAAACATTATAAAATTTTGTTTTTATTGATGAGGATCATCCGAAACTAATGAAAACCATTCCTAAAACTTCATGAACTTCTCAAGGGATTTCAGCAAGCATCTCGTTAAAACACCTTCAGTCGTCGGGTCTTAAAATAATTACGCCGATTCGTGCGCATTTTATGAGGAAAATCACCACTCCAATAATCGTAACCGCAACGGAAAAAAAAATTGCATTGAATTCAATTTCGTGTTTTCCAGAGATGAAAGACCACCCGGGTACATATCGCGCATCTCCTTTTCAAATTTCCTCTCATCGCCAATTTGCACCGTTGGTTAAAAACTTGTTTTCTCATCTTCTTTGCCTATATTCATGGACATTATTGAAGACTTGGAAAATTTTTTTTTTTTGCTGAAGATGATTCGAAAGTTTTCTTTTTCCCATTATAATGAGGCAAACCTAAGATTTTTTTTCGTGGGAAACAGGCGAGACTTTCGAGAAATCCCTCGTATATTCGTCGAAAAATCGAGAGAGAGAGAGAGGGAGAGAGAGAATGAAAGAGGGAGAGAAAGAAAGACTGACGGACAGAACAGCAACCATGATGATGAGTACCGGACGTAGATTGCCGTCGCACTATTTCTACGGCACAGCCGAAAAAGGTGATGAATCATGATTGCAACGGTAAGGCAAATCGGAAATTGGTCGCACACAAAGGGCGCCTCGTCGTGAATCATGATGCCGCTGGGAAAAACAAAGCGAGCAGTTTCCGACGCATTGTGTCCAGTCTCTCTCTTTCTTTCTTTTTCTTCCTCTTTCTCTCTCTCTCTATATATATATATCTATCTTCCCTTCTCCCTCAGTCTCTTTCCCCATCATGCCAAAACCACCCTCAGCAGGTAAGAGAAGCAAAGCAGCAGCAGCAGCAGAAGGAAAATCGCCGAAGAGGTATAGACATGAAACCAAGTCGGGTTATCTTCAAATTTTTTGCTAGTTTTTGATTCGAGGCACCAATTTTGTGTTGAATTTATCCATTTTATTTTGGAGGAGTCGCTTTATACAGTATAAATATTCTGCGCTAATGAAGCGGAATTCTGTCGATCGCGAAACTTTGTAGTTTATGTCTGCAACATGTCTTGAAAACGATCCCTTTCATCGAGCTGCAACAATAAATACTCTATGAATATTATGGAGAAGTTTTCTCAGGTTAATTTTCTTGCATACTGTACTGGACAGTATTTTTTTCGTTTTAATGAAACGAGTTCTGGGGAAATCATCTTTATACCGTTATCTTCGGGATGTACAGGTATTTATATTTGTTCAAAAACGTTTCAGTTGAATTCTAAAAATACTGAAATATGCCTCAAGCCATGTACTGCATCCTTGACAATTTATTTAATTTATGAGTGCTTGGTGTTTGCAATTTATGTATACCGTACAAACCGCTAAAAAAAGATTCCGGTCGTTCTCTTTAGTGCCTTTTTGGAAAAAGAAAGGATTACTGTGAATGTAGAAATGACGTGACTTAGTTTCAGAGGAAACGCCATGCCACAGAAGAGAGAGAGAGCTAGAGAGAGAGAGAGAGAGGATTTATGCCCAGCAAACAAACAAAAAACGACGTTGCCGGCAAGGAGCAAAAAAAAATAAAAAAAAGGCACATGCGCACAGTACATACATACAACCGGGGAATCATTATATCCTGGCGCTGTTATTGTTGCGCTTCATCGCCGGATCGCGCGGATGCCCGGCGTTTGTTTTCCATGGGCCTCAGAAGCCAAAAGCCAAGGCACCAGGTTTTTCCCTTATCCCCTCGATTATCTCTCTATATCTCTTTGCAACTGCCAGGGGATAAGGTTTGTCCGAGACGAATTTTTTTTGTGCCCCCCATCCTCAACACGAACTCATCCCCATCCCCATAAATATTTATTTCCAGAAGGAATGATCAACTACAGTCCAACTGAGTCTCCAAGTTGAATTTTAAGGGGCCAACAAATTTTTCTTGAGTTCGTATAGAGGTTTCAACTTAGGTAAACAATCATTTTTGTTGCGAGAATGATGGAAGAATTGCAGGAATTTGTGTAAATGAGGATATTCTGGGCGTTAAATTGTTTTTTGAATGAGTTGACAGGACGATGCTAAACTTGGAGGCAAAGGTTCATTCAATTAGTCTTTCACCTCCTTTCAAAACACATTGTTACTTCTTTTAATTGCCTTTCTCTTCCCTGTGTCAAGAAAATTAATAGCCAAAAGGCCTCAGAATAGTCCAGTTGGAAATTTGAGAGGAAAAGCCTTTGCATTATAAAGGTCTTTCATGCATTGTTCCTTGGTGAGTTCAGACAGGGACTAGAAAAAAATAGTATTAAGGAGGTACTTGACTTTTAGGAAGGTTTGAGTTATCAAGGTTCAACTGTAATATATTTATTTCTCTCATTTCAAACTTTGAATTTAGGGAAAGATGAAATGCTTCTGTAACTCAGTAGCAGCATCAGCAAATAAAATTCCCAAAAAAGTTATGCGATTTCATTCATCATGAATAAGTACGGCATTTTATTGGCAATATGTCGTGTACTTCGATTTTCGGTTCGTGATTATGGGGGAAAAACTGCTCTGGCTGAAGAATTTTTTAAAATTATATATGGGACGAAACAGGCTTTTGCACAGTACAATACAGTACTGGGAAAACGAATTACTGTAAATTCCCATGAAGTGAATCTTTAAGCTTCTAAATTGGCCATAAAAATATGTGAAAACAGCATGCTTATTGAAAACATCGCTTGATGGATTAAAAGTGCACTATAGGCAGATTAGTCTTGTCCGGTTTAGAGCTCCTAACTAGAATCTAATTATCATATTCTTCATTCGTCGCACAAATGAAACCAAAATGCGTCCTATTCAAAATCTTTTGAAAATCTTCGGAAACCAAGTTATTTCGAATCACAATGCATTTTCTGGATAATTGCCGATAATTTATACCAAACTTCGATTACTTCGAGGAAAATAGCCAGAATTACTGTAGGAGTTACGATAGACCACGGTAATAACAATCAGACTAAACGACTCCAAAAATCATCCAAGCTCGGAAACAAATTTGCATTTTAACGGAACAAAATTGTACTCGGAAGAACTTGATGCGGTCTGTGTTCCACAGGTTCAAAGAAAAAATGAGATTGATTTCCGGATTCAATCTGATTCTCCGATTTTTTCCCCTTTCATTCTTCACCCCTTTTGCTTATGCAAGAGAAAGTTCATGTAATTAATTCCACCGGCGAGCAACGAAATCAATCGAGCGGCATTAGATCTCTGTGGAACAAATTTCCGGCTTTATCGACGATTTCAAGTAGACTTCGTCGATTCGGATGAATGCTGATGATGAGTTCAAGAAGATGGGCTTTTTCTTGGATAAATCGGTTTCCTTTCTACATCCTCTCCCCGGTTCTCAATCTAACCATTATTCCGTTTAGTACATTTGAAAGTAATGAATAATAAGCCTGACTTTTACGTTGCCTTGGAACCATGGCATCAGACAACATATGCTGCCACGTCGAACCAGCATTTTACAAACTTTATTAATTAAAAAACTATAATTTTCTCATACAAAAGACATGAAACTGTCTAGCAACAGTGAGTGAAGAGAACTTCGATTTTCGACATTTTTCGTTTTTATTCGTTTTCTTCCAGATATTTAAAAAATAGAGGTTCGTGAATGCTGTCAATATGACTGAAAAGTCACCCGATGTCGAAAATTATTTTTCGAAAAAATTTAGTCATTTAGACATATCCTCCAGAAATGAATAAATAATTATTAAAGTGTACTTGGAATCTAACCGTCAAAAGCAGTAACATTGAAAAATGGCGATCGGAAATTCGCTGCGAATGTTTCAGATGTTGAAAATACTCGCATGGTTTTCTGTGACCAAAAAAAATCTCACGCAATTGCGGATTCGATAAAAAAAATAATTTAAATGAGAGCGTAAGGATTAGGATAAATATATTATACAGTGTAATATTCTGATGGAGATTTATCAGATCAATAGAGGAATCGGCTCATTCTTGAGCTTGACTCATATACTTACTTGATAAACGGTTCATATTCAGAAAGAGTAATAGGGCATGCGAATGATTCGTAAGGCTTATTTGAGAACCAAGTGTTTCAATTCTTGCCTATAAACTTGAGAAATCGGCGGTAACGAATTTAAATTTAACTGTTTTTTTTTTCTTTTCTTTTCAAGCCCGTGAATAAGTTTTCCAGTTCCCTTCGGGGTTCGCTTTTCACGACCTCCAGATCAATGAAAATTCACCAACAGTTTCAGGCTCACCAAGTGTTACCAATTTGAGTCCCCGTGACGGTAATCTCCGATAAGAAGATGTATAAAAATCGAGTTAATTTCTTCATTCTCTCAGCTGTGATCGAGTCCCCCTATACTCAAGTGTTTCAATGCGTGGATTCCGGCAAACCAGATGGTCTCCCAAATCGACCTTCACGCTTCTCCACGTCTTTTCGAGGAGAGGAAAAATCGTTTTAATGACAAAACTCATTCCACCAGTCTTCACGCTATTTCCTAAAGTTAAAATGTATATACATATATATCACATCTATGGTGACCATCATTCTGAAATTGAAATCCAAGTGGTTGCCTTCAAATCCCCTAAAATAGAGAGAGGCTCGAATGGTTGAAACTTGGAAGCACTAAAATGTGCTAATAATTTTTGATAAACTCATAGTTGGAAAATAAAAGCTTGCAAAAAATATTCGAGTTTCAATTCGCTCCGATTGTCCAACACACAGATAGCAAGTGGAATTAATCGAACAAGTGCTGTTATTACTGTTTTTACTACATTTAATTTGAGGTACAGTAGTTGGAAAGGCATGTTTGCACAGAATATTAGAATAGCGTTTTCTCCAATTTGCAAATTGTTCCTTCAACTTATTGGGAGGTCATTCTTTTGGGGGGAAAAGGAATGTACAGTAATTCAATCAAAATTCATTCCGCGTTCATGGAATAAATGCAATCGTCCGCACTTTGAAAATCTTTTGAATAATTCTCCATTCGCGGAATGAGCACTTCGTGCATGCACTCAATTTTTCATTGATTGAACGAAACATTCACGTCAAATCTGAAAAGAGCGAATTTGAAAAATGTTGTAAAATTTATTGAGTTGCGTTCTAACAACTTCGGAATGATACGAAGTGTGCATTAAAAGACATTTGACTCCGTTATCAACGGTTTTTGATTGTCTCTTCAAATTGAATTTCGGTATTGGATACGCGTATGTCGACATGGGTTAATTTTCATTCCTACTTCGACAAGACTGAAAATTATGCTTGAAAAATATATCGATCTTTTTTTTTCTCAACTTGATAAAACATCGAAATACAGTATTTCCCCCCTTTCGATGAGCGGGAGCTCGTGGAAAAATTTCGTCTCCTTGATTTTTTAAATTGACAAAAATTGTTCCAATCTTCCAGGTTTTCTAGATTATCCTGGAATAAAAAAAAAATATGACGGAAGACAAGACACTCGCTTGTTTGTCCATAGGATACAATCGAGGGGATAAGGCGATGGGAATAACAATGACGAGGCGGATTTTCATAACGCCGACGAAGCAACAGATGCGTTGTTAATGCCTTGGTAGAGGGATGATGAAAAAGCGAAAAAAAAATTTCGCGTCGTGCAATGTTAGCGATGATTGCAGTAAAGCCGGCATTCTTTGGCTTCTTTCACCCAAAAAGGTAAAATGCGAAAACACATGACTGGTACAGTATATACGAGTATTCCTGCACCATCAGTTGCGTGGTTGGGGTTCAGTACTGTACTTCGCAAGATATCAATCAGAAATTGTTTCCTCGGAATTTATTGACGAAAATGATTGCTGTTGGAATTTTAGCGGAAAGGGGAGGAGGGCTTTCTTGCGGCTTCGGCGTGAAGGACAATTGCAGTTTACCTTGTTGACCGTGACTCGCGGTATTGCAAGAACCCCAGAGAAAAACCCGCCTTTATAGGTACATGGGCACTCTTTTCGAATCATGGTCTTACGCTTCATCAGCGATCCGCTTTGCATCAAAGAAAATCTTGGATTTGGTTCATATGTCCATTTCTTCAATCTTCAATGTGTTTCTTTGGGACTGCCGGTTCGATGTGCAAAAACAGCTGTGGAAAATGTGGGAATGAGGATTCCTGATGGACAACTCACGCTACAAACAACTCACTAAATGCAAAAACTCGAGCACATTTGATTCAGTTTTTAGAGAAACGCAGGGGACAGATAGTCTAGTAGTCTGTGACCGTTTTGATTTCTCTGGAGATTAGGTAGTAATCTGAGTTCTATTTTTCCCAATGCACAACAAGCAATTACAATTAATTACGCGGCTGTAATTTGAGATGCATCATTGAGGAGGGACTGGCAATCAAAGTCTTCACTGGTTTCCCGATTGTAAAAAAGTTATTCTGTTTTTTTTCAGTTACCAAGATTTTTGCTAAACAATTACTTGATTCCTCGTACCAATAAATCTGGTAATTTAGATTTTATTTGCTCCTATACACAACAAGCAATGAATTAACAATGGCAATTATGCTATTGTACTTTGAGATGCATTCATTTTGGGGAGGTGAAGGCTATCAAAGCCCAGGTTTTCTACTGGTCTTTTTGTTCCTCAAAAATTGTGTTGAACATGCATGAGAATTCTAGTTGCTTGATTTATTACCTCATATGCAGCTCCCAACAATACATGATACACCCACCAAATGGTACCATACATCAGTATTTTGGGCCTGTGGACCAGATATTTTCACAAATATTTTCTGAAAACTTGCAAAGTTTCATAAAATTTTTGCAGACTCAGCAAAGTTTTCTTTGAATGACTCAATGTCAGATACTTGAAAAGTCTGCAGTTTTTTTTTGTTGCAAAACTAAGTTAAGAACCAATGAAGCAGCTATAGTAGAAAATCTTCAAAAAATTAGGCAGGTGGGCTTGAATAAAGGTTTCTCAGAATGAAAAATTAAAATTATTTTATTTCAGCAGGTGAAAATTTGTCTGAAGCATTATTGCGAGAAAAGCCAACTTTTATTTTTCATCAGATAATTTCAACTCCCATTGTCTTTCTAAAATTTCAGATGAAGATGAAAGACTCTTGCTACTTTTGATCAATTAATTATGCTAAACAAAATTTCCTGCAAACCAGGAAAAAAATTCTGCAGACTGTTGCTGGTCTGTGGACCATGGGTTGGGGAACAGTGCAGTACACTGCGCAGTACAGGAATTTTTGGGTTAAATGCAGCACCCCTTGGATGGCCAAGGGTTCTTTTTCAATGCATGACAGAATTGGGATTGGGGGGGGGGGGGCAAATTTCAGTTTTATCCAAGGTCACTGAAAGGCTCCCAGGTTGAGAAGTCCTATAAGTAAAAAAAAATCTGTGAGCCAAATTTTCGATTGCTTTCAGGATTTTCTCATGCAATTCCTATGCCAGGAATGCAGGAAAAAATGCCACCCAGCAGTGAGGAATTTTTGTTATTACCGTATTTACTTGAGTACCACTCGCAACTTTTTTCTCAAATTTTAGAGGAAAAAAAGGGGTGCACGTCATAAGCAGGTACACATTTTTCAAGAAATTTTAGGAAGTTATTTGTGCATTATACTTAATCATAATTGAGAAATTTGTAAAAAATTTAACAAGAAAACTTTTTTTACTGGAAAAGTTGAAAATTGATCAGATTTCTGTTCAATTCATGTCTAAAGTCAACTTTCTTGTTTTTATTTTAAAAATTTTGTGGTTTTAGATTCACTAAAAATTGGGGTGCGCGTCTTACTTGGATACAATTTTAGCCAAATTTCCAACTGAAAAACCCCTGTACACGCCTTACTCAAGGGCATGTGGTACTTGAGTAAATACAGTATTTTCCATTCAAAATTTTTTGCAGGATTGGAAAAAATATTGGACTTTTCCCCAACCTAGGCTTTTGTACAAAAGTGGGATTTTTTTCATATCCAGTGCTCAGTGGCACAACATTTAGCAAAAATATCCCAACTTGGCCACACAAGGGTCAACTGTTGCACCTCAAAATGGCAACCCCCCCCCCCCCCCCCCCCCCCCCCCCCCCCCCCCCTGGGTCAACTGTGGCACCTCAAAATGGCCCCCCCCCCCCCCCCCCCCAAAAGGTGTCCTTGCGTATCAACCACCAGCACCACCAGAAGCAGCAGCAGGAGCATGATCATCATCATCATTATCATCATTCCGTCATTACCATCATCGGCGTCGGCGTCATCGTAATCACCAAGCGGCGATTGATGACGCGCACCAGAAGCCAGGAACTCGTATTTGTGTGTGTGCGCAGTGTCCCCACCCCAGCGGCGATTTTCAGCATATGGCCCTTGTCATCGCGGGTCTGTGCACACAGAAATTACCCACGCCGGTGGCTGTTTGACAAAGCCAGTGGATGGAAGTGACATAGGCTGGAACGTGTATATAAGCGGGGAGGGATGCTCGGAAAGTTGTCAAAGAAATGCGTTCCTCAAATGCGTTGCTTGAAAATCACGAACTTGCTTGTTTGGGTCTTAATCAGATATGAACAATGTTCCATGTCTACGAATGACCAAGTATCGGGTGGAAATTGTGTCCAGGAGCACCGTGAATATTCCTTGAGTAATCGACAAAAATATACCGTTTTTTTTGCGAATTTGAGCATTAAAAAAAGACATTTTTGGAGCTCGGAGATCAATGCCCTTTTCCTTCAAGGTTTTTGTTTGATTTTAGCTGAGACGCCATTTCAACCAAAGCAAAAAGTTTTCCGTAGTTTTCGAAAGCAAATTCAGTCATGCTCATGTTTGATTTGATCAGTAGATTTGATCAGTATATTCTCGCCTTGCCGTATTGACTATACGCAACAGCGCAGAAACCTGTGCAAAATTGGCTGGTTTCAAAATATATGCTTAGTCGAAGAGTACTCCATATGGGAAATACTCGTCCTTTTTTTTTAATTCCGGAAACTGCAAGCTTTTTTTTTTAGTAACAGGATTTCCAATGCGCTGAACAGTCGAGATTCCTCCAAGAAAAAAGCTATATTCCATTTCTGGGACCACACGCAAGATATATGAAGTTAATTTCATCCTCAGCAGTTCGTTGTACTCTGAATCCCGGAAAGTATGCATTTTAAAAAGTTTTGTTGATGAACATTTTCGGAGATGCAAAATCATGTTTATTTCACTTTCTCCATGAAGACGGGTGGGAAGAAAGTTTGAAACACCACTTTCCAATTAAGGGATTTTTCCTCATTTTGAGCTGAAGCTCGTAGAAATTATGCAGTAAATAATTCGGAAAAAGATTTTTATTTCTCGCTGAAACCAGCAATGAAACCATATACAGTAGCTACTGATCGAATCAAACATGAACATGACAGAATTTGCTTTCGAAAACTACGGAAAACTTTTTGCTTTGGTTGAAATGGCGTCTCCGCTAAAATCAAACAACAATCTTGAAGGAAAAGTACATGATCTCCGAGCTCCAAAGATGTCTTTTTTAATGCTAAAATTCGCAAAAAACCTGTATATTTTTGTCGATTACTCAAGAAATATTCACGTTACTCCTGGACACAACTTCCACCTTATACTTCGTCATTCGTAGACATGGAACATTGTCCATTTCTGATTAAGACCAAAACAAGCAAGTTCTTGATTTTCAAGCAACACATCTGTTTCATCGCCGGAATTGTTGCTTTTCTGACATCAGAAATCCTTTCTTTGAATCTGCTTTACTATTTCATTCGAATTTTTCAAGTGAAATGTCACTAATTCGAACCATTCCGGAGTAAGTCACGGCGCATCTTTTTTTTAAAGTAAACATAACCGTAAAATAAAAATACAACTTTGTGATATTTCTCTTCACAATTAAAAAAAATTGCTAAAAATATTGCTAAAGAAATTGAAAATATTGTGTCTTTTTTTTAGATGATGAATTATTTCGATGTCCAGTTTTCGGAGTGTGAGTTGAAAATGTGAAAGAGAGATAATTTCTTCGAGAAACAATTGTTTTTGTGCAAGGAAATCTTTGTTCGGGAGTTCAAAAAATGACATTTCGCCTTATCCTTGCCGTGATTTGCACATGATTGAATTACTTCTGTGTTCACGATTTCGAATACATTTTAAATTTTAAGACCCTGCTTCACCGACGGGAAAACGGCCTTCTGACAAGCAATCATATTCTCATCAGTTGCTTCTGGAATAATCCCATGAAATCCATAATTTATTGAATATGAACACAGTTATAATTTTGTAATGCAATAGTTATTTCCAATTGTGTTTCTTAAAAATTGTATGACCGAGAGAAAATGTCAGTTATTTTTTGCTTACTCATTGTTTACTCTTGAATGATTTTTTTTAATGGACCCACAAAAAAGTTTGGAAGACTGGGGCCAGTCAGAGGACCAGGGGCTGGGGATAACTGTTGCATTGTATTTTCTTTTATTTTTGGTATCAATTTGTGCTCTGTTTCCTGCTCTGAAGTGATTAAATGTCATTGAGTAGATTTGGATTGGGTGGGAAGGGGGTTTGGTTGTGAAATCTTGATTGAACCTTGTGAACATTTAAAAGCGGCAAATAAAGTGTTCTGTTCATTCATTCATTCACTGTTCTAAATAAAACTGAAGATTTTATAATCTGTATTGAATGAAACAAGAAAAAAAACTGCGAAAATTGTGATGTGAATGGTAGATTCAGATGAATGACATATAATTCTGATTGCTAATAAATTCCTACAATTTTCGATAATTTTGATGCCCACGTGTGGCAGCAT
This sequence comes from Notodromas monacha, assembly GCA_905338405.1. Lineage (NCBI taxonomy): Eukaryota > Metazoa > Arthropoda > Ostracoda > Podocopida > Cyprididae > Notodromas > Notodromas monacha. Next base: position 14,901 of record CAJPEX010000068.1, on the reverse strand, counting down.
ACATGGGCACCTCCAGCTTGTAATTTCATAAAAGTGTATACAATACTCGATGAAGTCGTTCCTGCGTTGATGATTCACGAACATCAGGAAGAAATGCTGGAATTTTTTGAAAGGCCCATCCCAGAAGAAGAAGAAGAAGAAGAACTCCTCCCGTCGGACACAATACGAAGCTCTGTCAAATAAAATCCGATGACTGCGCGCCGGGGTGAATGGCAAGACTTAATTCGCTCAAATTGGTTCCTCGAGGATTCCGGCCCGACTTCCTTATTCGTGCGGAAGGCGCAGGAATATCATTACGAGTTCAAGGAAACGAATTATACAGTGATGGAAGAGCGACGTTGAAGCAGAAGAAAATAAAATGACGGAAAAATTCAAAGCGAATAATCAAACGCTGTGCTCCACGGATTCGTCCCACACTCGCCAGTACGGAACGCTGTGGCACTCACAAAAGACGGGGTAAGAACAGTTCTTGGCACATATTTTGAGCTTTGATAATTTGAAGTTGAAAAAAAAAAAATTTCCGGGAAGAAGTCGAGTCACGAGTGACTCGTTTGGGTATCCGAGGAATATAATAAGCACGAATAAAAATGTTGGACTTGCCTCGAAACCTGGATTCGCTTCGTTATTTCCTCACGCGGAGAAACTCGGCGATGAAGTTACAGTACACTGTTTGTCTCTTTTTTTTTTGTAAATTCAGCGACGTACAAGTTTATTTATTTATTCTTTTATTCCGGGACTGAAATGATTTGGCGGTTCACGTTTAATTACTGACCTCAAACTTGGGTCTTATAACGAAGAAAAAATTCAAGAATACAATGCATAAAATACGAGGAGAAAATGTATTATAAAAAAGTAGTCAGCAACGGCTGAACCGCGTGAGTCGGGGATTTTCCTGCTTCCCGTCCCATGTGAAGATTTTTTTTTTGTCCAACAGCTATTATTCCATCTTCCGAACCGAGGAAAGGAACAATACATTCTTGGAATTACTTGGGTCCCAGCCCACACGAACCCGGGTCCGAAAATGTATTCGTCAAATTAAGGGATATTGCGGTGACGCAGATTTTCCCACCGGAGATTCTGCCCCCCCCCCCCCTCTGAGAATTCCAATCTCACGATTTCCTTGATCCGAATATTGAGGATTATCCTCTCTGATTCCAATTCTCCTTTATCAGCACAAACGATCGATAAATCAATCAGCATGAGTTTTCCAACGTGAGTTAATCGTCGAATGATGGTTTCTTTTCTATGCAAAGAATTTACGATTGCTCAAGCAAACTGCATTAAAACCTCTATCTATATTCTTCGTGACTTGAATAACCCTGAATTCGGATCAGCAGCGAAAAAGAACACGTAGCAATGAGAAGTCGGTGACTTATATGCAAGAATGAACGTCATTCAGTGAATCATATGATTTGAAAAAAATATTCTATGATTAGCTTACACAGTTGACACTGAGTTGAAATAATTACAGCATTGACTCTAGTATCATGTGCCTTTAGAGGAAGATGTGCTACTTGATATTTTGCACGTGATTTAAAAAAAATAAGCATGCAAAATAAATCCAACTCAGCGCGTGTTGGCTGATAATTGCGTTTTTCGCACAATAATTTGAGGCCAAAACAGCTTTGAATAGAATAAAATAAAGTAAAGAAATGTTCTAGGGTTGGTGTCAAACATAATTTCTTATATATTATTTTTACCCACAGAAACTGACATACTGAACATGGTAACTTGCCCCACTGGTTTCAAAAATTGTACAGCTTGAACCCACATGCCAACAGCACTTTACTTTTTAGCCTTTGTTAAAAAAAACTGTGTGGTAGCACGAATGGTTTCAAAAAAAATGTTAAACTTGAACCCACAAGCCAACATCACTTTTCTTTTTAGCCTTCGTTTTTTCAGAAAAAAGGTATGTGTAATACTCTCGTAAATACGAGGGTTCTAACAAAAGTTCTCAGAATAGGAATTAAAACGGCGCACAATCGAGCTGAAAAAAATATTCTTTAGGGAAAACATATTCTTTGGCACACAAAATATCAGCCCTGTTTGACAATTTTTTTTAATGTTTCGCAAAATTCACCTGGCAGAGTTTTTCTCTCCACTCGATAGATGAGGCGCCCTTCCTGCAGTTTTTTTTTGTTTTTTAGCCCAGCTTTCCCCTCGGAATTCTTGAAATCAACGTGGCATAAATTCCAAGGGTTGCCTCCAGGTCTTTCAAGGTAATTCTGCCATTTTCATCAACAGCCGCCAAAGTGGCAGCCAATGTGGTGGCTGTGAAGGTGGCTGCTGGTTTAGTTGCATGAATTATTTATATTGACAATTATACAGCTCAGCGATGAGTGATCCATAGCAGAATTTTTGGTGTAAATGGTACTATGGAAGAATTTTTTGTGATCAAGTTATCCAGCAGTAGATATTGCATGGAGAAATTTATTTTCTCGAAATATTAAAACCTCTCTCGTTGCAATTAACTCGCAGTATTTTCTCGCAATCATGCACGCAGTTCAAAGATTGGACCATTTCAGAGCTTCGTTTTTTTTATTAACAAAAAAAATAAAGATAAATGACCATGTTGAGACCGCTGAAACGAGTGCACACTAGATTTCGTCGATACAATGAAGAACAGCTGACTTGATTCCTCGCCAAGGGCGATCGGATTCGTGTTACCCCGAACTGTTGCTATTATAGATGGGAACTCACCGGCACCCATGAAACCTGTCACCCCGAATATTTATAGGAAAGCAGCGACGAAAATGCTGTCGCGGCACGAATGTAACGAGGCCACATATTTCATCTCACTGAAGGCAATTCCAGGGTACCCAGGCGTTATCAAGTCGGCAATCGCGTAACGATTGAATGGTTCGACGCTAACCCCGAACTCCTGGCGTTTGAAACCTTATTGTTCGGAAGACCGCGGTCATTAAAATCATCTCTGTATATATACGTGTTGCAAGCAGGAGCAGCGGTAACACGAGAATAACAGCTGGATCCCTATAGTCCATCTGCAACCAACCCCACAACAAAAAATTGACTTGAAAGGAAAAAAAACTGGGAAGCGGCCAGGATAGGTCAAGGAGGTCATTTACTCCTCCATCGTGGTGTGAGTGGCCGACGGGGACAGGACAACTGCGAGCATTTTTCCAAATTGCCTCAAGCTAAAAAAAAAAATCAGAAGCCCCTTTTTTCCCGAGATAAACCATGAAAGACGCAGAAAATAATATTCTCCAAATGCAGGCGGAAAAAATGCCATCCCTTATATAGCCAGCAGATGCGTAACAGCATCCCGATGTAGTTTCAACTGGAAAGAGGAAAAAAATGGGGAACTCGAAGAAGTAATACAGTTCGTAAATGAGACATTAAGCTCATTTTTTAAAAACAAAAGTACCCTGACCAACAAGAAAGAGTTTTATTGCTAAGATGGCAAATTATCCTGTAGCAACAGATGATAAAAACAATTAGTAGTACTCGAGGATGAAATTTCTTTTTGAAAAGCCCAAGTATTTCTCAAATGCCAGAAAAATCTGGATCAACTTCTTTTCAGCAGGAATCCTCAGGAGATTTTTCTTCAAAAATGCGCTATCGTAATTTTTATTTTACCTTCTTTTACGTGGAATCCTGAACTCTCTCCTCAAGTGTTTTTATGGTTATTTGATGTTCATTGTCTTGGTCTAAATTTCATAATAATTTCTACGGTTTGTCTACGGAAAATACAGCTCCTCCAATTGAATTCGTAAGAGAAGCACACTTTTCTTGTGATTGGCTAGATTTATTTTGAGAATGGTCCATTGAATGTGCAATTGATCGAAGTCCGTGTAATTGAGGCCAGAATGAGGGGGGGGGATAAAGATTATTCAACATTAATCGTTAATAATTGCGAACATAATCCGAAGCGCGTTTCAGGAAATATTGATAAGATGTTATTTAGTGGGGAAGAAAAGCAAAACCACCAGGAATTGGAAATACGATTGAAAATTTAGGCTCAATAAATCAAATGCATGGTAAATTGAAGATAACTAAAAAAAAAAAAAAAATCAGAAGCCCCCTTTTTTTCCCGAGATAAACCATGAAAGACGCAGAAAATAATATTCTCCGAATGCAGGCGGAAAAAATGCCATCCCTTATATAGCCAGCAGATGCGTAACAGCATCCCGATGTAGTTTCAACTGGAAAGAGGAAAAAATGGGGAACTCGAAGAAGTAATACAGTTCGTAAATGAGACATTAAGCTCATTTTTTAAAAACAAAAGTACCCTGACCGACAAGAAAGAGTTTTATTGCTAAGATGGCAAATTATCCTGTGCAACAGATGATAAAAATAATTAGTAGTACTCGAGGATGAAATTTCTTTTTGAAATGCCCTAGTATTTCTCAAATGCCAGAAAAATCTGGATCAACTTCTTTTCAGCAGGAATCCTTAGGAGATTTTTCTTCAAAAATGCGCAATTGTAATTTTCATTTTACCTTCTCTCAGGTGGAATCCTGAACTCTCTCCTCAAGTTTTTATGGTTATTTGATGTTCATTGTCTTGGTCTCAATTTCATAAAAATTTCTACGGTTTGTCTACGGAAAATACAGCTGCTCCAATTGAATTCGTAAGAGAAGCACACTTTTCTTGTGATTGGCTAGATTTATTCTGAGAATGGTCCATTGAATGTGCAATTGATCGAAGTCCGTGTAATTGAGGTCAGAATTGGGGGGGGGGGATACAGATTATTCAACATTAATTGTTGATAATTGTGAACATAATCCATTCGCGCAAAGTCCTTTATAACTATTCTACAATAAATCACCCCTTCTTTTCGTTTTGGTGGTCCTTAACCTTTATGCTAACTTTTAAATCCGAGTTATTTAGTTTACGTACCATTTAACTTCTATTGATTATCGAGGCTTCGATTTTTTTTTTACAACGGAAAAGAACAAATTTATCTTTTGCGCATTGAATGAATCAAGAAATTACTACTCAGCAATTGGTCCAAGACAAAGTGGAATTAGAATCCTGCTGATGAAATCCCGAAAATATAGCTGGTATTCAACAATTGCCCTGACAACTTCGATAAAAATAAATTATTCATATGAGAAGAACCAAAATCGGAATGAAAACATAAATTTCAGTAGATTTCTCTTGGTACCTTCAACCGGTTTTCTTGAAATACCGTATATCACCTTCATTCTGATTGACTAATTGTTTCAGAATCCCTTGTGCAGTTGCATATAAGACTAGTGAAAACGAAGGGTTTTAACCTTTGGTCCTTTATTTAACTTACTACTCCCATAAAACCTTTATTAACTGCACTCTGAATAAGGGACCTTGTAATTTAATAAGTTATTTAGGCAATTAGCGCTCACGACAGTTTATCTAAGCTCAGAAGCGGATTATCCTTGGGTGAAAATTAAATGTTCTTCACTTATACAGATGTTGGATCTCACCTGCTGTTTCAAATGATGACTCTTTGCGAAAAAATATATTATTGTGAATATTCTTTTGAGAATTTCGATGAGCACTGGAATGCGCATGAATAAAAGGACTTTCTCGAATTATACCGAAGATATTTTTCGGATAACTTTAAGGACGAAGGAAAATTTCTTGGTGCGACGCAATGCCTGCAATTGCGTGAACCGCGGTCGTGAATCCACGCAATTCCGGCGTCACGGCCATTTTTAATGCGCTTCCGATGGCACTATTCTGACTTGACGTCTTAATTCCGAATTTCAGAACTTCTGATATACTGTATATATGTATATTGAGAATCTCGTGAGGCATGTTTGGTATCCCTAAATATGCAAGACTTTTTAATCAATAGGAGAATGAACTGCATTTTCGTGACCCTAGCTTCCGGTTGCCATTTTTTCCTATTTTAAAGACTTTAAACAAGAGGTCTGAATTTTGCTATGAGTAATTATAAACGACTGTTCGCGTACGATTTTAAATGATGACAATTCTTCCACTCATTTTCGATGCTTCCGCTTGGATCTTCCGTTTTATCCGCAAATAATTTTGACTGAAAACTCCACATGAACTTGTTTCTTCGATTTTGATTAAAAATGGCTCACCCACTCTTCAAGCATGATGATGGATTTTTTTTTAATTGTGAAAGTTTCCGTTCGAGGTCACGGACGAAAATTTTCGTTCGCAAAGCTCCAAATTATCTCACAAGGGTTTTTGTTGAGAAAGTCTTATGGCCTCAACGGCGTTATTTCGGGATTTATTTTTATTTTATTTTTTGCCTTTTGGCGTGAAGGGCAATCGCAATTTTTTCGGGTTTTCGTGTCTTTTGGTATTTCGAGAACCAACGTTGCTCACATGATCAGATTTCTTTTGGCATCATAGACTAAGTTGGATGACATAGTATGCATTTGACGCATCACGAAATCCATGTACGATAAAATTATGCACGTTCTTCAATTCAGTTTCGCAAATTTGGCGGAAAAAAAATCTCGAAGTCCCTGAAGACATTCATTTTCTGTTCTGCGTTTTCTTGTATAAAAAATATCGATGAATGAATAAATAACCCCGCGGTAGAATGGGTCCATGTGTATACAGTATATATCAGAGGTCAAATTGCATCCGCGCAGATAGCTTGGGTAGAGTAGACCTGCGCTATAGGGCGCACTGGGCACCGCTGCAACCACAGCAAAGGAAGGAGCATATAGAAACTTATGGGGACTTGCATAGAGACAGACACCCGCTACAACCCTTTCGGGTGCCAGAGGAAGGCATTCCAAGAAATGTCTATATATATTTTTTTTTAATAAATATGTAATCTTCCTCCTTTTTATAAACTTGTTCATGTTTTATGTTCTTTTTTTTTTAAAGAGTCCATCGATCCGCCGACTGCGTTATTAAGTAGGAGGCTCAGCAACAGGTAGCTTCGTATTTTATAACCGTTAAAAACAGAAAGGTCCTGCGAATATATCAACAACGTACATATCGAAATTTACCTTCCTGAACTGAGTGCTGAGGAAACAAATATCACGGGTACCGTCATCTCAGATGAAATATTAATCCTCTATCTCAGCCTTCTCCGCGAAAATGATACTGTATTGACAGAATATACTTTTTTTTGCAGAGTAGGGAGTATGTGAAAAGCTTTCTCACGAAAATTGCGCGAGATTTTCAATTCTGATGGTTGGTTCTTCATATTTGGAAGAGATTTGAAATCGCAATGTTTTCTCAAAATAAAATTTTATGTGAAAGAAAGCAGTTTTTTTTACTAATAACATTAGAATCAATAAACGCGGTTTCTCTCGTTTTTTGATCTCTCGATTGAAGTTCCTTTATGGTTGATAATTTGTCCTTAAAATAGCGTCTATATGAAATTTTTCCAGCTTTTATCAAACTTCTTTGACTCAAACTAAGTCGAAGACCTCAAAAAGTCGAAATATTTTCCAGTCCCATGCATTATCAGCCCTAGTTTCCCTATAACCTCCCTATATTTCAAAATTTCTTCTAGTCAAATTTTAAGGAACAAAAAAAAATCGACTCAGAGAGGTAGGACTGAATTTTTTTGGGTAGACATTTTCATCCCCAATATATCACAGTAAATTTTCACAAGGGACAGATTTTGTCAAATGCTGAGATGAAGAAGTAAAAAATGTTTATGGAAAATTTTTCAAAATTCAATACTATAACAAAGGGTTCAAAATGTTATCAGTATATGGAATGACGTTTATCCAAGTCTCTGAAAGCTCCAAAGCTTTGGAAAGTTCAATAAAACCTCGAGCTATCCTATGTTCGTATTTTGCAAAATATTCTCGAAGTCCAAGTCGGTCTTGCAGAACATTTTTCCTGAGAAATTGAAATTCTATCACCAGCATCTTCACCATTCGACGCAAAAAAGGAAAATAAGACGATGGATAATTTTCTGGACCTTGATATTATGATCAGGGAATATTTCAATGCTGAGATTCTCTAAATAATTTGAATGAGATAGCATTGTCTGTGTATAAACTTCCAGCAAACTTGTAAAACATGCAAGTGTTCTTCACCTATCCAAGACTTCACCTGATGACGCAAAAAAAAAAATCGTTTGACATAACCCTCTTGAAACTTTTACAAGTATACGCACGAGTGCATAACTACGAATACCACTTGAGAAAAACGTAGCAAATCATAAATTTAATTGTCATAGAAAATAAAAATAATCTTGACGAAACTGCAACAGCACGAGAAAAGGTTCCAAGGCGCCTTTTTTGTCGTTACTTATAGAGGGAGACGTGGGCTGCCGACAATTTAATTGCCCAGTTAGAGATGAATATTCACTCTTGTCAAAATGCCAAAAAAAAAGAGAGAAGAATTACCTATCCCGTGTCCCACTGAAGGGTGGAACAGAAGAAAGAAAGAGACAGATTGCCTAAGATATTCTGGGGCATTGGCGGCGGCATGCACGGCGGCATTGGCGGCGGCGGCGGTCGATCCGCTGCTCGGATAAGCTTCGCGGCGGTGATTTATGCCTCGGCGGAAATACACGAGCTTGAAATGGAGTCTCTTCGCCACACACGTTAAGAACTGAGGCATCGG
>CAJPEX010000067.1:183160-218952 GCA_905338405.1 Notodromas monacha | reverse complement strand
CAAGGAAACGGATATCTTGTAGAGAAGGATCTCCCTCCATATATGGAGAAAAGAAAATAATCGCAATTCGGTTTCTGGGTTACAGTATATTTGGAAAAACTGTCATAAGCCAGATGGAATAAAAAGTGGAACAGCTCTACCACACAGCAAATACACTTCTCCATGCGCAGTGTGTGGAGTGCCTGATGAAATACATGCCTGAATCTTTCCCAATCCCCGGGCATGGAGGCGACCAAGGGCCGCCTCGATAGTTCCCTCCTTCCCCACACACACACACACGTACACACAGCTGATGGCTTTGAGTTCGCCGAAATAAAGCGAGGCAAATCGACCGAGGGAAATTCCTGGGCCCTACAGGAATCCCATTCCGAAATCCTCCTTTTTTCCTCTTCTTTCCTCCCCCCCTTCACACCCACCATCAGACCAACACCTCGATTCCATTCAGTTTCAAGAAGAGAAGAGAAGAAGAAGAAGAATTCTTCATCCTTTTCTCCCATGGGCTGTTTCTACTGCTCCAACGAGTGATGGAGTACGGGCAAGGATTTTGTTTTCGATAAGTTCGCTCCACTACAGACGGAATTCTTTTTTTTTTTTTTTATGCGTGAAGAATCGACCTTGGATTCGTTACGATTCTTGGTTCTTTTTCTGCGAGGTTTACAAAACATTTTCAAACGAAAGTTTGATTCTATTCAAACGTAAATTCTAGTAGTTCTGAGCCGATCGCGTGTCAACCCCGAACCCCTATAAGTTGGGAATGTCGAAAAAACTTGAGGTCCGTGTACACTGATTAAAAAAAACGACGAAGTACTTTCGAATTATGTCTTTAGAGACAGTATTTCAAGATTATAATTTTTTTATTCTTAATAAATATATGTAATAATGAAATCTGATGAAATGCTATCACGAATGAAACCAACGAATCTGTCCATTCGGCGACACTTAGGGGAACTTTATCAAAATAGATTAAATACCGGAAAAAAATTAGAATGAAATGCTGTTTCCGAGATAATACAATACTGTATATGCATTGTCATTCTTTTATGCGGGTACTTTATACAGACTTACAAAATAAATTTTTTAAAATCGCATTAGCAGACGGCGGCCCAAAACCGCATTTTTCAAAAACTAAAAAAGCTGAAAGCATTACTTGAGCGAAATAAAGTACTGTAATTTCAATGATTGTATAAATTGGACGTAAAGAATCTCAGCGTCAGAAATGCATTCATTTTGAATCTTTTGAGTTGGGATCATTGTTTTTTTTTTTTAGCAAGGTACGGTATCTTTGCGAATAAATAATGAGCAGCAAAGAAACTCGTGACCAAGAAAAAGCCCCCTTGGGTCGCTGAAGCAAACTGATTGCAAAGAATCCAAGGCTGTCTCCATCACAATGGACGAAGCAGCAAATGGATCGACTCAAAATCCGGAAGAAAAATAAGCCCGTAATAATCTTCCGGAACCCAGACTAGCTAAGGAAGTCAATTGCCCGACAAATATGAGGACAATAACAGCAGGGGGAAAATTTCTGCCAAAAAAAAGTGCGTTCTTGAGGCTTTTCGAATGCCGCAGACAACTCGGCGCTGGTCCGCGAAAACTAGGAGAGGAAATCTCCAGGAATTCTTATCGCACAAATCTTTTTCCACGTCTCCGTCATAAAATCCGCCCCGAGGCATTTATTTTTTAATTTTATGATTCTTCGCGTTTTCTTCAACTCGTTTTCTCGAGATTTTTTAGATAAATGGTAAGGGACTTCTTTCTCCTTCTTATCTCAGGGAAGGAAAACTTGCGTCGAGATGACGCTATCTCATTCTTCAATTCATTCCCCGAAGATTCAGTGAATGTTCCGTCACAAAACATGGCAAAGAAAAAAAAAACCTATTAAATCGCGATTGGAATGTTCTCAGGGAAGCGATCCGGAAGTGCGTTGAATGAATTGCCCGGAGAGATATTTGATTCAAGGTAAGATTCTCTAACTCGATGAATGGTTCGAAATGATTGTTTCACAAGACCAAAGATATGTGACGGATTTCAAAGGGGATCTCTTTTAAACTACTGGGATGAACGTCACGAAAAGGCTGGTGGAATATTATTACGTCATGAACGAAAAAAATTGAATATTAGCAAGAAAACAGCAGCACGAATCAGTTGAAAAATATGCCGTGAAAAACCCCGGAAGTCCCTCGGAATTTTACACTCGTTTACAAGTTGAGAGTGTTGAAGAAGTTTTCTTCTTGCAAACATTGCGTCACATAATTTTGAGAAAGCTGCAGAGTTTAACACATTTCACGGGACGGAATTCGGAACGTGGTCTGAGAGTAAACAATTTTCATTTAAAAATATGAGTTACGTCACATGGTAGGAAAAATTACAAGATTTGCATCGCATTTGTATATGAACAGGCTACGTGCAAAAGGTTTGCCTTTTTTTTTTCTTGGAGCTAGAAAAATTCCCGCATTTTTCCAAAAAGAATCCACTTTTGTTCGGTGGTGCGAAAGCATGCGGTAATCATGAATCCTGAAAAAAAAATTCTTCGAAAGAATGCTCTGAAAATACACGTTGGGAAATGTGAAACCTTCCAAACTTCACGAAGTTTTCAACACAAGTTTTACCCTTTATAAATTACAAGCTGTACCGAGGAACACATTCAATCAGAATTTAAGCCCAGTTTACCCGTATTTTCAGTTTAAATTCAGGGATTTCAGCTTTCATCGCGAAAATCTTGAAAAAAAATGTTTCTTGTCTATAGTGAAAAATAAAACTGGAGCTGAGGGAATTGATAATTTAATTTTCGAAACCTGACTTTCCCCACTGCATATAAAGGCAGGTAAATTCCACGTGAAACCCCTGGGGCCATGAGAAGGTGGCAGAGGAGCCCAAGCATGAGAAATTCGGAACATTCGTGAATTTCATTCAGGAAACCTTTCACGGGTGTGCACCCTTTGTTCTTTTTCTTTTCTTCTGAATACCGTTTTCGTGGCACACCGAAAAAGAAACCTGCATCTCATTCAGGAAACTGTTCATCGCTTTCGTTGCCTTCTTCTTCATTTTCTTATACATTTGTATTCATTTTCTTTCTTTCCTTCTGCTCGGTGTGTGAGAAGATTATTTTGGCGCACAAAAAAAGCGCGAAAAGCAGAAGGCCGTGAACAGCAGTCGATCACCGGGCCTTTTTTTCGGCAGGGCCAACGCACTCATCCCGACCGAAAAAGCCCCTCTTGCTGCCAGAACAACCACATTGTGGAAATTCACAAAGTTCACCACGAATTACACAAAAACACAATTTCCCCAGCAAAAAAAAAAAAAACATACATGTTGTTTCCCCCTGAAGAAATTCCAGCAGTAAAACTCAACACCCCTGTTCAACGGTGAACGGACCAGACGTTGCTCATTTCAGCACGATATAGCTTGAGAATCAACACCCTAATCACTGAAGTTCAGTGGAACCTCGGTTAACAAACTTGATTGGTTCCAGACAAAAATTTGTTGACCAAAAAGTTTGCCAACCAAATTTGATTTTCCCATTGACTTCAATGGGGAAGAAGCTATTGTTGAAATGCTCCAAATAAGGATTAAATAGACCTTTCTAAAAATTGAAGAACTATAAAAACCAAGCACAGAAAAGCAAATAATTCTCTCACATGAAATAATATGGATCATGTAGCTCAAATTTTCTTTGAGAAACTCCACAATGCTTCGTTTCAATTTTTTAACATGACGAGCTACGTGAGTCACGGAATTAATTTTTTTGGGGGGTAAATTTTGAAATAATTTCGAGAAATATACAAAAACGGACTTTTATTAGTTTCCTTTCAAGATTCGCAGCTTTCGACTTATCGTTTAACCCTTGAAAATTTCTACTCGCATTCTGAAGAAAATTCCTGACCCCTGTCTCGGCCTCAAAATAGCAGCTGTGTTTTATTCCTTTTTCTGCCGGGATGCATAAAAAACTCGTAAATTGCAAATGCTCAAGCTTAAAATATTTTCAGATGTCAGAATCCTTCTTCAGATTCTTGTAACGCCATGTGGTTTCACCTCTGAGTTTATTATTTCATCGAAAAAACCCTGAAAGAAGCATGTTCCAGTTCCTAAAACAACCGAGAAAATTGCTCACGCTCACTGGGAAATAAATCTTGAAAAGAAGTGTACTAAAGTCGAAGTAAACTTTGGCACGATTTTATCGCTAAATCATCAAAGAGAATGTACAGTATTTGTATTTTCCTAGAAAATACTTTTTTAAGGCTCGACGGAGGTTCCACCTTTTAAAAGCCTCTTACATCATCATCATCATCATCATCACAAAAGAGTTTACTTTTACGCTTTACAGTACAGAATACTGAATTTTAAAAACATTTTCGCAGTATTTGTAAGCGCGAAATTCGGTTTTTCTTGTTTCAATTACCCACTGGAACATTACAAAATCCGCTGCCAGCAAAAAAGCTGCATTATTACAGATTTTCAAAGTTCTTCTTTGACTTCAAAAGAGAACCCCCCTCCTTAAGCAAAATCATTTGAAGTCAAGAAATGCAAAAACAAAAAGGCACCAACAAGGTCTCGGAATTTTTCATCAAACAAACGTGGACTTTCAAGTTCAAAAATACGGTGGAAAAATCTGCGCGCAAAAATTGCAACTACCTTTCATGTCCGAAAGTCATTTTTTTCACCAAAACTTGAGTCAATAATGCTATAGATTTTTCCGAACCGAAAAAAAAGAAAAGAAAAAAGGATCAAAACGGTTCTAAGGTGTTTTCTTTTCGAGTGGTATATATGGGCGGACGTTTTATTTCGGCAGGCAGAAAGCTCAGAAGCAAATAACTGCATTAAAACAAAACAAAAAAAAGAAGTGAGACTGCATTTCAAGACTTGAAAATTTATGCTGAGCATCAATGGCATTCCTTTCGTTTTTCAAAACATGAGCTGCAGGTGCAAAGGCTCAAATTAGCACGCTGAGCAGACCCCAAGTCTCCCGCCGTGCAGAAAATGCGCGAAAGGTTTTTTTTATTTTATTTTATTTTTTCTTCCTCATAGGTTCTCCCCCAACTTTTATTTTTCTTCGCACTTTCATCAGCATATACACTAGTGCACTAGTCGATCGTTTTGAAGAAAAACAAAGCAGTGCATGACAAGAAAAGACGAACAGAAAAGAAATGCAAAAAGGTTTGCAGCAATGAAGTACTAGGGAAATCTCGCTCCAACATCGCTGTTGGCAATTACCAGCGCCCACAGTGCGTCGCCGACAAAAACCCGACCCTCGCGCGCGCTTTCGCATTAAACCGCGACACCACTAAAACCGACGTTCACGACTCATTGCCACCATTTCTGCTTTCTGCTATCCACCCCTGCTTTCTTTCTATTTTTACATCCCTTATTCCTCACCCGTTGTGTGTGTGTGTGTGTGTGTGTGTGTGTGTGTTGGTTTTTGTACCTTGTATTCCACCCAGTTTCCTACTCGCGAACGGATTTAGACGAGGACAAAGCCATGAATACATTTTATTTTTTTTTACAGGAATGGTCAAAAATTACGAGGGAATGGATTATTGACGCACTTCCTGGTCTGTGCATCCATTAAATCCTCCTTGATACTGTATACGGAAATGCTTGCGATGAAAGATGAAGTTCTTCACGCGAAATTTTCTCGGCAACTCTGAGCTGAAAATTCTTTTTTTTGTTGCTAAAGCGTCAAATTGCTCGGCATTTTTCAAAAATAAAAAAAATGATTCCCATAAAAATTCAACACGTTTTGTAAAACTTACTATAATGTAGTATCCGTTCAACACAAACAAAACCAATCATTAAAAAAATCATACAGGCGGACTCTCTACAATGAACCATGAAAAATTATTTACAGGCAGAAGACTGTTTTAGAGAACCCCTGTAGCAAGGAGAGATTACCTGTACTAAAATACAGGTGGACTCTGTACAACGAAATTCACGGGACCAGAAAAAAAATCATTGTAAAGAGAATTTTGTTGTGAAACCATATAACATGGGCAGAGAACCCAGTGGGACCAAAATAAATTATTTATCGCCGTGAAAATCATTGTAAACAAAATCGTTATAGTGAGAGTGCACTTGTAATAAAGTCTCGGCTTTCTGCGCGGATTTTTCTCAGCATTTTTGAGCTTGACCAGCAAGAAATATAGTAAAATTTCCGATGGCATTCTCGACGAATGGGTCAAATTACTTCGCGTTTTATAGGCTTAGGTTGTCATGAACCCAACTTGTCAAATCTAGAAGTCAATTTGGCAGCAAAACGTCACGAACTTTAAAAACAGGTTTCTTTCGGATTTTTAAAAATCTAAACGAAGATCATTAAACCACATTTTTATACCAATTACTATACAATCAGTGATTTTAGAATATGCAATGATAAGTCGAGAAACTTACTTGAACTTGCTGGTTTTCTCAAACAATAATAATTCGTGCGAAGGCATTTGTGTGAATTCCGTATAACTTTTCACATGCATGATCTGTTTTAAACGAATTTTAATTCAATGGACAATGGCCCCTGAAAACCCCGACGGAAATATACATTTTTTCTCGCTTGTTGAGTAACTTCAAATGTTGAACATGGAGAAAGTATACATCCTCAGAGATCCAACACGCAAAAAAAAAAAATCAGAACTCGCGAAAATATCCAATTGATATAGTGCTTTTAAAGAGAGCGATCGTCGGAAGTCCCCCAAGACTAAAATAACTTCAGCAGTAGCGAATCAGTCTCGCAATACCTGGAGTTTATTAGCTACCGTCCGAAGCCTCGCCTTAAATACAGGAGATTCATTTGCATCGCAAATCCACACTTGAGCCTCTGCCAAGGCAAAACGAAAAAAAGGGAGAGAAAGACCTCTCGTCATTTTGTCACGGTATATCATTTCTAAAAATATCCTCGCTTTCCTCTTTCCAACATTTCACAGAAATGAAGAAAATAAAATAATCAGAAAAGAATAAAGATAAAATGAACAACGGTGAAACAATAATATGAAAAAGAGAGAGAGAGAGACGATGAAGAACGAAAGCAGTTCTTCCTCACAACTTCCACAGACAGAATAGAAGTCGACTCTGCAGAAATTTCAGCGCATATTCCACGATCGACGAAATAAAAATGCTGATTTTTTCAAATTTTTGTTTTTTCCCCTCGTTGAAATTTTCGAAAGCAAGCGAGGACACAGCAGAGAAACAAGACAATCACTGCGAAAAATAAATGTTCTCGCAATTCCCGCAGCGCACCATTTTTTTGAAATCTAAAAAAATGAAAGGTGTTCCTAACGACGGAAGAAAATAGGCTTTCACTAAGGTACTACAAATTTTTTTTTTTTTAATCGGCATTGAACTTCTCCCGAGAGATTGCACCGTAAATCGGACCCCGAGGATTTTCTACATGAAATCGGCCCCAGACAATAATTTTAGAAATCAGCTAAATCTCTCCAAGACTACAGTAGTTTATATCTTCCTAATCTTTTCATTTGAATTCAAAGCATTGCCGCCCAGCCAGTGACCTGCATGAACATTGTCTCTCATGACGTTCAGTTTGATATATTTTCCGGCTCATTGAAAGGCCATCAAATGTACTTGGTTGCAGTCGCTGGAAACAGCAGTGACAGGCGATGAATCCGCGTGTCCAATCGATACGATAAAATGCATGTCTGAATGCAATTTTTTTATTCTCAAATTCGTTCACGAATTCCCGAAAATAAAAATAAAAAGATGGAAGAGCGTTCGTTGAACTGGGCAGGGGCAAGAGACGAACAGACTAGAATGAAAAAGAGAAAAGGTCTGTTGCAAGGGATCCGAATGCTGGGGGCTTTCCTTAATATTTTGTGTGGATTTCACCTTTTGAATGAGTTTTCTTAAACAGAATTATTTTCTCTGGTTTTGATTTTAAATTCCGCAATCTTCTTGTGGCTCAAGTTCAGGATTCCCTGGCTGATTTCAGTGTCAAATCCAGGGACAAAACTGGGACTGAGTAAAATATTGGACAATGGAATTAATTATCTTTTAAATTTCCTCTGACTCAGTCATTTGAGCGTATTATTCAGATTTTGGTTCAAGTTTTGCTTTAAATTTGAGTCTTTTCCAAGTTAAATTTCTGTAGTTCAAGTAAGTTTGGAAACACCTCAGGATAAACTTTAGGCAGACAGGTGGAACTAAAATTATAAAATATATATTGGCCCAGGGCATTTTACATCTTCAATTACTTGGTTTTTATCCTGCAATTTATTCAAGAAATCGATACGAACACTTGAAAGCAGAAGACAGTTCAGAATGAGTAATTTTTCAAATATTTTGCCTCGAATATTCAGAGTTAGGCAATTTTACAGAAGTTCCCCTGGTGATGGCTTGGTTCCAGCAACAACTCGGGGCTGATATTTTATCAAAAATCCGGATAAGTTCGCAAATTTCTTAAACATTTCTGAATGATCCCTAATGATAGAAAAGTAATTTATTCTGAGCATAAATCCCGTTCCCTTTGATTTTTGGTAAAAGAGAGAGGAGTTGAAATTGTTTTTATCTAAATTCAAGAATTTGTCCCTGCAACACTGCCCTGAATAATCCGTAAAGGGTTTCGGAAATCATCTGAATTTCGAGACTCGGCACAGTAACGCAGGTAACCTTTTGCTCAAACTTTCGATCACGCCCCTTTTTTCAGACACAAAGGGAATAATACAAGTACCGAGAGAAAGAGGAAATACGGAGCACAAACGACTCAAACTCGACTCATGCGTACGTGAGCTGCGCTTATATGGTGGGTAGCTGGGTTCCACGCCCGGCTGATTTATCGAGATTCCGAAGCTCGGGTCCCGCATTCCCAACTGCTGCTGCTGCTCTTTTGCTGCTGTTTCTGATTCTGGCCTTGCCACCGATTGCCTGTCAAGTTGTATATGTGTGTGCTTGTGCTATAGCTACGACCAGTATAGAATGAAAAAAAAATATATATAAATAAATGTATATTGAAGTTCTGGAACTGTTCCTGGTATATATACAGTACTTGGGTCTCTCCACAGTTGAGTTATTTCAAATGAGCTGTTGCAGTGGTTTGAGAAACTGCGCGTGGGTGCCGTTCAAAATCCTATTCATTCAACACCTGGTTCGGATATTGGGCGCAAAACTAGCGCGAGTTTATTGCCCAGAAGTTGAGGGTTCAAAGGCGATTGAATGTAGAATATTCGAAATTTTTACAATTTTTCTTTCGCCGGTCTAATCGAGGTTTCCTTTCAAAAAAGAAGACTAATGGAGAACAGTCCGACTTTTATTTCGGCCACAAAAAATACTCGCTAATTCTTTTCCCCATACATTTATTCATGGAAAACCAAAAAATGCTCTCCAAAATTGTTCCCCAGACATTTATTCATAGAAAACCAAAATTTAGCTTGACAGAAGAATAGGATAATTGATTCATACATTTTGCAAGTGTCTTGGTGCTTTCATAATTATGAAAATATCAATCAATTTATAAAGCGGAACATTAGTTTTTTTTAAGCAATGCCATTTGGTTTCAGCACTCTTCAAAGGTTCAAAGTTGCTCAACCCGGTTTAAAAATACGAGAAGATATAATTCAAAATATTTCATATCACGAAAAGAGAGTAATGTTTACCTTCAAAGCTTTCGTGCATTTTAAATTTGTAACCCAGACTTGAGTGACTTCTTTTCTAACGAATTGACGCTTCAAGCTAGCTTCCACATTCACTGAAAAAATGAATGAAGGTCTGATCACTTGCTTAAAGGATTTTGCACATTTTTAGGGAGAAATGTTTGAAACTGCACAAAATATTTGGCGGCAATCAGCAGCATGAAAATTTCAAATACATGTAAGCTTAGTTTTTTCATCGCCTCAATCTGATGTGGCTCCGATTTTCAATTCTGCTTTATATTTCACTTGAAATTTTATGGACTAAAGTCGATCGACTGCTGAGGAAATAATCGACTGGACCTTTTTGAAAGCCATGAACAACTCAACGATACGCAAAATCTCCCTGATAAAACTTATAAATCAACCATATCACTCTTCGATATAAGGCTGCATTGAAGTTTCCCATGAATAAATGTCTTGAAAATGCGTCGAGTGCTTTTTTATTCATTTTTTTCTGAAGCCGAAAATGCGTGTCAGACTGGTTCTCGTTTTCAGGAAATCAGAGCCCTTCTGTTCAACGTCGGAACAGACAATCTTGATTTCGAGTTTCCTCTCCCAAAAGTCCGACGGGGAATTTCCAGATAAACTAGACATTGATGTACGGGATTTTCTCACGACCAACATCTAGAAAAGTAAATGTCTCTCAGTCAGCCTTCAAGCGAAACTCTTGCGGATCGAAAATGCAAGAAAATCGAGGCCGAATATCTTGACGTAACCATGGAAGATTGCCAGGGAACAGCCAAAAAATCCCGCTCTCGTTCCTGGTCACTTATTCCGAGCATACTTATATTTTTTGACAGGCAAAAACATGCATAATAAACCGGAAAGGAAAGAATTCGAAAACGACGGTTTGTTCAAAAGTTGCAGACAATCCCTCTAGTTCCATCATCAGGAGATTCCTGCAGGTCAAGTTTGATTCGAAAAATAATACTCAACCAGTTTTTAATCATTCAGGGGAAAATAAAATTTATTAAAAACATTTTAATGCTTTCTGAACCTTCTCCGTGTTTCAACGATTGTGAATATTTTAATTTTATTCATTCTTGTGAAAACTTAAAATTATCGTCACGTTTATTTCCTGAAACCTAGTGGCGGGAATACCGAGGGAATTTTCGGAATCAGAACCCGTCGGAACCAGGCAAAGATTGACTCAATTTGTCAGTCAGTGTAGGGAATCGAACTCGGAAAGTCAACTAAAGGACGGATGAGGAAAAACTAAAATCAACGGACGTAATTCAAATTTCCTCGCCTTCGCCTCAAAAACCTTCTACGCGTCACATCGAAGAAAAGTAAACAAGCGCGGGATTTCAAGGCTTTTAAAAAAGTCTGCACGCCGAAACTTGGGCGGTAAAGCTTCTGCTGAGTTCATTTATTCTCTTTTCTCACACGTTTTTGCTAAAAAAAAAAAAAAAGAGCATTTTCGCATCAATTTGCACAGACTTGCGCGGAAACTGGATCCGCGTTCACATTCACATTTTATTTTGAATATGGGATTTTAAATTTCTTTTTTTTTTTAAGGCTCGGGATTACACAAAGTTTGGAGTGAAGTTCGTGTCTTCATGTCCACAACAATCAACGTGTGACAAAAAAGCAGAACATTTTGATGAAATCGACAAGAGTGAAATATGCGCTGTTTCAGCAGGAAATATTTTATTGCACAAAGCACAGAATATTTCTGTAAAATAATTTCAAAGAGCTACAGAGATCGTGAAATATTTTGGGAGAGTTTTGCGCACTCGCTTTTTCTGTACAAAAATTTTTTTTATCTCTTGATTATCAAAGTGATCCTATTCTTTTTCGATCGCGAAAAACTGTCGTTCATTCTTTCTTTTGAAAACTTACCGAGGCATTAAGAACATTTATGTGAAATCGTGCCAAAATCAAGATCGTTTTTCGGCGTTCCCGAGAACAAAAGTTCTAGTCTTCCATCTTTAAACGAATAAAACTCTATTCCAGAACAAAGGAATTCTACATTCGCCTAGTTTTTCTTTCACAATACACGAGACAAAATCGGGTGTCTAGAAAGTCGCAACGTTGAGAGAAATCCGCAATCCACATGATACACTCTTCTACATTGTCCGCACTGATATTTACTAATTTGATTTAACGTAGGTGTCACTGGCAGTCACAGTGCATTTTTTTAAATTGCATTGGTGCGAGTTTCATCGACTTCTGGTCTTGTACTCTGTGTGCCAAAGAAGAGCAATAAGTTATGGAGAATATTTCTTATGGAAAAACAAAATTGAAAAGTATTACACACAGGAACTACCGTATTATTCTATACATATATTATAATGACCTAACATAACTTACTCAGCCAAGCCTATAATGCAATCTAAGTGGCTTTTCCTCAACTAACCCAACTTATTCTAACCTATAATTTGAATTTTTCCAGGATTGTGTATTTTTCACCTACTATTTTGGTGTGCGCATGAGAATTTCTACAAAACAAATAATAATTTATCGAGTCTCGCATGGCCATTTTGTTTATTATTACTAAAATATTGGATTTTACAGGTAAACCTCATTAGTGTCCAGCACGGTTTTGGTGGTTTAAAGGGGGTTGAACTGGTTTGAGCTGTACTTATGCATGAAAACTCTCTCTACAACAATTTTGTAAACAGTGTTTCTCTCTGAATACAGATTTTTTTGTCCCAAGGGGTTCTCTACCCAAGTTGAAGGGGTTCTCTGCAAGAAAATTCTCTGTATGGCGATTTTTCCCCCCCTCAATTTGTAGTGGAGCACCCCTATGCCAATGTTAGAGAACCAAATGGGCCCACAAAAAAAGTTTAATTTACAGGAAAAACCCTTGTAGGCAAAATATTAGACAAATAATCTCACTTAGCGAATTTTTTCTTGTCACCTGAATTTGATTGTAGAAAGAGTCCCCTGATGCTGAGAATTCTTTATTTATGCTTTCATTCAGTTGCGAAAGATTTTTATTCGATGGTTATTTAATGTTCACCGCCAACTTCGAATTTAATCCGCGTGGTTATTTTATTTTTTTTTACCCAAGATTTGAAAGAACCCGAAAATGCCTAATGCCGTGCACTTCGCAGTCACTTTTTGGACACTCCATAGCTTACTTTCAAGCGAAACTTTCACGTCTTTGTAAGAATAGTAGAAGAGGAAAAAGAGAAGTAAAATGGGAGTTGGCAGAAAAATCCGCGTCGACGGGCGTATGACAGCTTGCGGTCTGACTTTTCCGCGCTAGGATCAAACTAGTAGCGACAGACACGCCGACAAGTCAACTGTTGTATACTATTCGCCTTCTTATTCTTCCACTAGTTTTCTTTTTATTCCAGCGAGTTTTCTCTATCTTCCATATTCCCGATTTTCTGTTCCTCTGAGATACGATAACATTCTTTCTCTGTATTGTAGATCTTTTCATCAGATTTTTGATAAGGTGCAAAGTACAGTTACCACGCGATTGTGGGGGAAAGAGTTGATTAAAAGCACGAATTATTGAATCAGGCGGAAAACTCGTTGCGTCCATGATGTGGTTTTATGGAGATAGAAATCAATCGCAATCAATTTTGAGGGAGCAAATTCCACAAGAATTATCAACATTTTTTTAAAGCTTCGAGACGAAGTTATTTCGAAGGCAGGACAATTTCATCAGAGAACTTTTTCTCGTGACGTCCTCGAAAACTCGAAGGGGTGACGAAAAATTCACCAGAAGAAAAGCACTGCGTTTAGCACATTCATGAATGTACAGTATAATTTGAACCTGGTTCAATCCAAATTACAGTTGAACCACGATAACTCGAATAAAAACATATGTCAATTTTGTTCAAGTCCCTATATCTGAATCGAGTCAGAATCGATGGATTAAACCGCGTCCATAACTCGAATGCTTTCCCCTCTAACCTTCAAAACTCAAATTTTCTGGAGGCCTTTACACTGATGATTTATTGACACCGGAAAGAGAAAAGCAATAAAAATGCAACTTTCTGTGTTTTAGAGGAAGTAAAAGATTAATTGGGCAAATGAAGCCTTGCTTCCAGGTTAAGCATCCTTTCAACTAATTTGAGAAGCAATTTAAGGCCCAGAATATCACCAATTACACTTTCGTAATTCCTCTTTCCTCCATCATACACTAAAAGAAAGATTTTTTCCATAACTCCAAATCTTCTTAACTCAAATTATTTGTTGCTGGTCCCTTGAAGTTTCATTTGAAGGGGTTCGACTGATTTATTGCAAGTGGACTCTCTCAACAACGTCTTGTGTACAACAATATTCTCTGTATGTATATTTGTTTCGGGCCCTTGGGGTTCTCTCCCTATGTCATAAGGGTTCTCCCCAACGAAATTTTGTCAAAAACGGATTTTTTCTTCTGGCCCCTTGAGATTCTAGAGTCTGCATTTTTTTTATTTACTCATTCGATTTCCTTTTTAGATCAAGTAGGTGGAAAACCCGGCTCTGTAAACCCGTGGAACCGGAACAATGAACAGGTTTCCGCTGGGCGCGGGTCATCACCTGATACCCATCGCTGATGACGTCGCTGGACCAACAAGGCGAACTTTTACAAGAAGTTAGCCCTTGAATCAAGTCTTCACCAGCAGCCCTACGTCGATTATTCTTTTCTTCCTTGCAACCCTATCCATTTCCTGGACCCATCACTACCACCTAATGCACGCCCATCAGGACCGAAAGCACGCCATTGAATAAGCTATGCCCCTCTTTTTTGTATGAATAAATTCAAAACACTGTAATGATGACAGGACATCATATCGTCGCGTCAAAATCAGAAAAGAAAAACGTATTTTAGACTGAAGGTTAACGAGTTTGTTCATGAGTTTTGTCTATGGCTTGTCCGATGGATTGGATATGAATACAATTTATTCAGTCCCAGTATTGTTTGATCCATGTCGGACAACCAGGCTCAATTTTAACTCACAAAATTTGAAATGTACACGACAGGGAATGGAAATGAACTTCGTCAGTGTGAATAAACGAGTTATTTTACGGATTTGTATAGTTTTCAATCTGATTTTTTCATCCCCTGAATTCGGAAAACATATACGCGGTACATCAGAGATAAACTTACTTCATATTTACCGTTTTTAAAGATAAAAACGTGCGGAAGTCCAGCAATTCGTGTTCCATCTGCGGTTCTTTCTTCAATTTTGAAAATCTGGATGCATCCAAAGTTTAACTTGAGGAGCAAATCATTTCTTCATAGCGAAAAATTTGCCAAATCCCATAAGATTTCCAGACAATGTATGTTTAGGTTTCATATTCACGAAATTTGGTTAGTTCGCCTGCTTATAAATTTCCAGCGCCCAAAAAATCTTGAATATTCTGTAAAATCTTCATAGAAAGCTTTTCTTCCTATTCAGAATTTTCAAAAAGTCCAGAGCGATAAAAATGAAGGAAAGTCTGGATATATATATATATTGTATAGTGCCTAGTTCGGCGTGTATGTTGCGCATGTTCAAACTCTGTTTCGGCCCTCGAACAAGAGAAAAATGGATACGAGAGATAAAACAGGAATTCCTAAAAGAAATTCCATTATCACTGCGATGTTCCAGCTTCGCCTTCTGTTATTCCAACACGACCCCGAACATGGGCACCAAGATCACTGTCTGAATGCAAGCGATTCTTCTCGCCTCTCAGCGATTGCAGCACAAAAAAATGTGTGCTTCTCCATAAAATATATTCCCTACTCACAAGTGTGTCAACGCGCTCAACCGACACCAGAGAATAAGAATAAATCATTTTATTCATTTTCTGGACATGTAACACTAGGTAATAAACGCCCTAAAAATAAATAAATAATATCTTGGGGGGTGTTATAAAATGCGACGAATAAAATATAAATTTGAACAAAATGGAAGTCATCCCAATAACAAGAGTGAATAAATTTCTGGCCTTATCGATTCATTCCATCGAATCTGAAAGAATTCTATAAAAAAAATACCTTGCAGCGATTCTTTTAATTCTCGTCATTACATTCATGAATGGGATTATTCTTCGTGCAGAAGAACTTTTGTGAAAACTCACAGAAAAACGTAGGGTGGATTACAGAATTGGGACAGATTTTTTTTTTTGACTATAAAAGCTCAACTGCATCCAATATATGCTAAAATCAGCCGCAATGTAAATTCAATCACCAAATAACTCAAATCTGGCAAAGGGAAGTCGTCTTCTTCGTTCCCTCAACAACTTCGTGCAAAATTTCAAGCAATTTTCATTGCACCTTTTCGAAACGACAGTAAAACTAATGTACTGTACAGTACTTGACCACAAAAAATAAAATAAAACGACTTGACCAGCGTGGGCATCACAGAATGTGACGAATAAAATATAAATTTCAACGAAATGAAAATCCCAACAAAACTGAGTTTGGCGCCTCGGAAAGGAAGAGGGTGGATTTCTGGCGAAATCGATGGTGAATTTAATCTTATCAATCGAATAATTTCTCGTCGCAATTACGTTAATTCTCGTCATTCCAATCAGCACTCGTACATTCTTCGTAAAAAAAAATAGATGCTGTGGAGAGTGTAAACATTCTTCACATGCTTTGATCGCGATGCTTCAGTATTTTCCAATTTGAAGACCATTTCCCTGACACAATCACATTATTTTGTTGTTCCACACTTATTACTCTTTCCTTTTTTGGCCTGTCCGACACATTCTGACTGAGTTTTGTCTGGATGATGTTGGGTTTAATTTTCAACCAAAGAAATTGTTCCAAATTCCTTCGACATGCATTCTATAATACAGTATTTACTTTTAATGTTGATGTCTAATAGCACAAGAAAGACACTTCACTCGCATCTTTAGTCAAAAATAAGAAATACCTTTTCATTTATCTACTTACTGTATTTTGATCAAGAGCTGGATCTGAATGCATCGGTTAAAAGATTCATTCCAGGAGCTGGACACAAGCAGAACCGGATCTTCATCGCGATCGCGTTACTGCAATAACGAGTTCATTTAACCCTAGGAATGGGTGAGTGAAGGGTTCTCTCTTTTTTTCCACTGGAATGAACCAGTGACAGAAGACCAGAACGACCGGTATTCTAAATGATTTGTAATCCCGCCTGTTCAAACCATCGGCCTCGAGGTTAACTGAGAGGAATTGGTCTCATCTCACAAAGAAACATACTTATAAAATACAGGGTGGAACAGATTGTGAAGATGAGGGCCGATTTCCAAGGAAACAAAGTTCACTGCAACAGCTAAAGAAATATTTTACACGCTGGGGGCCCCGAGATGCGGACGTAATTGGTGCTTGGGACTTGTATCTATGTCCGGTGTCTTCGTATTTAGGAACACATTTTTACATATAGACAGCAAAACTAATTTATTGTATTGATTTTCCTGTTCAACAAAAATTAGGAATGAACTCTTCAAAATTTGTACAAATGTTCTCTCACCTTCAAGACGCAGAAAATAACTGCATCGTGATGAAAACCACTAAGAATCTGATCTTTTTCGTATCGGAAGGAGCTTAAGAAGCAAAGCACGAGAAAAAGTCTAGCTATACTGTGGGAAAACTCTGAATTAGAAGCACATAATTAGTCTGTTCTCGATTATGAATTTGAGTAATTTCATGATGGAATTAATTTTAATTTTTGTGAATATAAAGACTGTAGTTCAATTTGTTTCAAACACATGAGAAATTCAAATCTGTTTTTCAATTTTACCAGAAATTTTCGAAATTTTCTTGTATGTCAAGGACATTTTCCGGATTTCGGATATTTTTAAAAAATTGCAAATGTTCATTGGTCAAATCGTCCTTATCTAGGGGTCCCACCGTATTTTCGGTTTTTATTTGTCATTTCCAGCTACCATACCATGGTAGCTACCAGCTACCATTGCTTCGAAAATTTGAAAACCTTTCTGAATGTAAAAACGATCGCATCAAGTGTGTACACATTTTATTCAATCTGCAATATGTCACAAAAAAATGTATTACTACACATCATAGTAGTTTTTAAATTTTTGTATCAATACATTACACGTATATTCTGTTTTTTTTTCAAACTCATGCATTAAAAATATGAAACTTGGGATGTTGTTCTTGTAGCTTTTTTCAAATTTTAGAGTGGTTTAAATAGAATTTTCCTGGTCTTGTCCTTGTATACTCGTAGATATCCGATTTTTTTGCCACACAACTTCCATGGACATTTTTCTTGACATTTCCGAGACGGTTTTCTCCTTGGCTCGCGAGTGCGACAAGGAAGAACCTCGGAATAACGGAAGATTTTTTGCATGTCGGATATATTTGGCTCAAAAATCTGGGTGAAAAGTGATTCTTCAATGAAGAATCAAGGGGGGAAAAAAAAGAAGAAATTTCGCGCTCCAAAGGCCCAACCATTGTCCCTCTCCCCGTCTTGTTCTCCTGAGAAATATTTTTGCTGGAAAGCGTGATTCTTCAGGAAAAAAAAAAATCTGCGTTTTAGGCATCCCGCAAAAAGAAAAAAATCTGGCTAAATTAAACAGAAGCAGATTACTTTCGCACCTCGTAAATCTCCGCACAGCATTTTAAAATTCGACTCACGGAAAAAAAACATTTGTTTAGACATGGTGGATTACAGAATTGGAACAGATTTTTTTTTTTTTTAATGAAAGCTCAACTGCACCCAATATGCTAACATCTGCCGGTCTAGAACTTCAATCATCAAATAAATCCAATCAGGATCGTCTTCTTCATTTACCGGCCAACTTTCTGGGAATTTCAAGCAATTTCAATCACATCTGTTCGAATCAACCATAGAAACTTAGGTAACTTATGTTGCAAGAAAATAAAACGACTTGATCGATTGGCGAAGAATTTATTTTAAAATGGAAAATAATTTTAGAACTTTTCGCGCTGAAATTAATAAATCTACAAGAAGACCACTGTTGAACATCGACAATTTGAATATTTCCCATGCCGATTTTTGTATGTCCCTGTCTGAATTCGCTTGAAAACAATACAGTGAAAACCACGCAAACTCGAAGGATTTCCCCCCTAAAACCTCAAAAGGTTGAATTTTCTGGAGATTTTCCAGCTGTTATTTTTTGGGCACAGAAAAGAGAGAAGCCTCAAAAATGGAACTTGATGCATTTTTGAAGGAAATGAAGGACTCATCAGCTTCAGCATCCCGTCAACGCATTTAGGAAGCAATTTAAAGCCCAGAAAATCGCCGATTATAATTTCCTGTAATCCTTTTTTTTAATTTCCGTCTATTAAAAAAAGCTTGTTTCCCTAACTCGAAACCTCCCCAAGTCGAATTTTTTGCTGGACCCTT
Source organism: Notodromas monacha (assembly GCA_905338405.1). Lineage (NCBI taxonomy): Eukaryota > Metazoa > Arthropoda > Ostracoda > Podocopida > Cyprididae > Notodromas > Notodromas monacha. Next base: position 200,084 of record CAJPEX010000067.1, on the reverse strand, counting down.
CAAGTTCGACTTCAAAAGATTCTACCTCATCTGATATAGTCATCATTGTGCCCGAGCCCTTTGAGTTTCAGGCATTATAAAAAGTGGAAAAAAGCTCAAATATTTTCCCAGCAGTTTGAACCTCAAAAAAAAAAAGATCGTTGAAAAAATACTTCCCAGCATCCGGTTAAAAAAAAAATTTGGCGAACAAATTAGGAGTGGACCTCGGGGCTGTAATAACATTCGAACAATCCTAAAACGGAAGTGGGACAATTTCTGCCAATGAAAAAGTCGTCCTGAAACCACAGCAAAAATAAAGAAAATAAATATAAAAGTGACTCACCGACGCATTCGTTGGCTTGTCTGGCAGTTGCCCGACTCCACGGCCTGTCAAAGTGGAACGGTTTGCACTTTTCGCAATCCCTGCCCGCAGTGTTGTGCTTGCATTCGCACGCCAATTGCCCAGTTTCATCCGGGGCACAACGCGACGCGTGTCCGTTGCACTTGCATCGCCCACCCACGGAAATATCCGACACTGAGTAAAAGTCCAGTTCCGACGCCATTTCCACCATTTGCTGTCGAGTCGCCAGCGACAGTGGCTCTTCAACGACAGCGTCCTTGTTGTTGTTGTTGTTGTTGTTGTTGCGACGCAGGGACAATGGCGATGATGAAGTGACGTTGCCGGCTGAAGCATTGTCGACACTGTCGGTGTCACTGTCGCCTTCGTCGTCGATGTTGAGGGAGTTGTCTTCGGCTCCTGGAGAAGAGGAAGAAGATCCGGCAAACATGGTGTTTGTGTGCTGGAGGCCCTGCATCAAGAGGCGGTCTTCGTTGAGAAGCTTTGGGAGTACGTCGATGGACGCCAGTCGGTTGAACACCAACTTGATGTCTGTCGCTGTCACCCAATCCTGTGGCAAAAATTTGTCAATGCAAAAAATTGGCATGAATAAAGCAGTGCTTTTTTTCAAATGCTGGCAGACGGGTGGTGGACTCTCTCTCTACAACGATCTTGGCTACAAAGATATTATCTGTGTCTCTAAAGACAAATACGAGCTATCACTCAGTCCTGTGGAAACATTTGTCAATGCAAAAATTGGCATGAATAAAGCAGGGCTTTTTCGAATGCTGGCACAGAGGTGGGCTCTCACTACAACGATCTTGGCGGCAACGATATGACGAATGTCACCGAGTCCTGGGGGAAAATTTGTCATTGCAAAAATTTCCATAAATAAAGCAGGGCTTTTTTCGAATGTTGGCACAGCTGTGGACTGTCTTTACAGCGACCTTGGCTACAACGAAATTCTCTGTACCTCTATGACGAATATCACCCAGTCCTGTGGAAAAGTTTGTCAATGCAAAAATTGGCATGAATAACGCAGGGCTTTTTTAAATTTTGGCAAACAGGTGGACTCTCTTTACAACGATCTTGGCTGCAACGACATTCTCTGTACCTCTATGACGATTTTTTTCGAACCCGTTGTAGAGAAAGTCAATGTTATCCGGATCCTCTACAACGAAATTCTCTCTACAACGATTTTTCTTGTCTCTTGAATTTCGTTCTAGAGAGTCCACATGAATAAACGTATCAAAACTTTTTGACGTGAGAATACCATGTCAGATAGTTTTGCAGCAGATTCAGTGTGATACAATAATTTCTGGCATTATTTATATTCGCAAAATAAATTATTCATCAGGTGATCATGTCATTCCCGTAATTGAATGATTAACGTCGCGCAGGGAAGACGATTTCAGGTGGTTTCCTGTCGCAGACTGTTAGGAAATTCAAAAATTTATATTTTCTTGAATTTTCTATTTATAAAATAAATTAATAGGCACTTGATCAAGTCGTGAAAATGAATGAGTTACATTATGCCACGTGCCGCATCAAAAGCAGAAAATATGCTGTACCTTGTGTAAAAAAAAACTAAATTTTTCAAAAATTTCCGAGTTTACGGATTCAGGAATTAAATATTTTAAATCATGAGAAAAACTGCCCAAATGCTTAAGCAACATTTTTAGAGGCATAAAAATGTTTGGCCCATCCTTTGAGGTGCAGTCCCCAATTGTATTGATAAAATCACAAGGAAAGTATTGTGATTGATCTTTTAATTTGGTTTTGAATTTCGCCTTTTAATTTTTCTTGCTTTTCATTCTGCACTTCGACGCACATTGTAGCGAACCATCTTAAAATGCAGTTCCGAATTAACTTTAAAAAATCTAAGCAAAAGCTGCTTTATTTAACTTTGATTTGAGCTCAAAATTCAGCTTTTCATTTTGCTTCATTTCGCAGGTTCTGTATTTTCGAAAATTCACAGGTCCGCACAGTATTGTTGTAGGTTCAGTCCCAAATCGAATTTGAGGTCTTGTTAGAACTCATCAAGAATACCCTACCCAGCACCGCAAATCCAAGCTCGGTTCGCTGACGACTCATTGCACGACGAGGAACAAGATTCCATGCCCCTGCAAAATTTTGATTTCGTTTGCGACTAGTTGAGGCAGAAAGGCACAAGTACTGTACAGTACAAGAACCCTGGAAATGGCAAATATTGAGCGCGTTGATTATAGCGACCTTCGCGGCAGCCGACAATCGGTCTGGGTGGAGCGAAGTTGAGCCAATAAACCAATTTTCGCCTCCCGAAAGCGGCTTTATTTGGCGGCGAAATGTCTGTCGGCACGATGTTCCCCAGGGCTCGAAAAAAATAAATTCGCCGCGAAAAATAAATCGTCGTCGAAAACTATGTAGGAACAAAGTTCAAGCGACAGACAAACGCTCGGAAAAGAGGCCTGGAATGTATGTGAACTTCACGGATATTCCCCCACAAACCTACACCAAGAAAACCAAAATTAAAAAATACAGTAATTACTAAAAAATAGATTATGATGACCTCAAAACTGTGATTACCCATAATCAATGTCAAGAGAAAGGAGCTTTAATCGAAAATACGATTCGATACGATTGACTCCTTAAAATTCAAAATTCGTTGGAAATCAAGAAGAAAATTTCAAAGGAGCTCTCTCTCTCCCTCTCTTTCTCTATCTCTTCAGAAGAAAATATTGTTTTTAATTAAATCCAACAGAATTAGCTCCTGAGAATTCAAAAATCCAAAACATGAAGGGCGCGAAGAAAAAACCATTACCCACGATAAACCCTTTTTCAATTTCTAAATAAGTGTTCTATAAAATAAGGTACGTTAAATCGTTGTCGACAAAAACGTAGAATCAAAATTTCAAAGACAGGCAAACATTCTGAAAAGAGGAAGCAGGCCAACAACCAAAATCCGGCTCCAAGAAAAGTAATAACAGCAAGGGTAAACGGAATAGACAACGCCATTCTATTTTATACTCAATTAATGTGCAAAAATACAAGAAAAATTGAAGATCCTACGGAATTGAGTGATTATGATGACCTCCGAAATTCAATTTTCCTCAATCAGTGTCACAAGAAAGAGGCCTTGGTCGAAATTACGATTCGAAATGATTGACTCCTTCGGATTCACAAATCGTTGGAAATTAAGCAAACAATTTTGAAGGAGTGAATTTTTTTATAAAAACTCTCTATCCATTACACAGACGAAAACATTTTTTACGAAATAAATAAAACAGAATCGACTCTTGAGAATTCATCGATCCAAAAAAAATAGAAGGGCGCTCAAAAAAAAAGAAAAACGATTCCCCTCAATCATCCCTTCTCAAATTTCTAAATACGTGACTTACTGAACAAAATTTACGAAAAATGGACATTCAAAAGATCTTCCGAAATTCAGAGCTGACGACCAGTCGCGTTTAGTCAACCTTTCCTCTTTCTCATTAAAGAAAACTTCGCTTTGAATAAACTTTCAAAAACAATAACTGAAACTAAAAACAAAAAATCCAGGGAAATTGGGTGGAGTGATAACCCTCATTCAACCCATTCTTCCTCTTTCAAAATGAACAAACACGGGGCCCAAATAAAATTAATTACGTGCCTCCAATTTACTCACCCGTGACTGCCAGAGATGTAAGCACAGCAACTTGACAAACAGAGGCATTAATTAGGTGAGAAATTACGATTTATTCATCAAGCATGCGAGGTGAGAAGCGACGCGGTCAGATAAAACCTAATTATGCTCCAGTACTTTTAAGTGGAACGGATGAGGATTTTCCGTTGATAAAAGCGGAACTGCTACTTTTTTTCACAGCACGTAAAAATTGGGGGAAAAGGAAACTCCCCAAAAGGTAACTAATGATAATAATGATGCTCACTGCGGCTTCGTGATTCATAAAATTGATGATTTATTGGCGTTTCATGAGCAGAATCATCAGCAGATTGCAAGAATGCAGAACTTTTTGGCTGCTCATAGAATTATTCCATTAGCTATCTGCCATTAAATCACGAAAAAGGGGTGCTTGTGGTCACACTAATTGAAGAAAGTGCCGATTTTCAACTGAAAGAAAATCCCTCGCGCTAGAATTGAGAATCCTCAAAAAAGGAGCCGAAAAACTCAATTAACGTAATTAAAATAGGCATAATCAACAATCTCTTTCGAAAGACGAGGATTTATTTCGCTGACAAAATAAGAATGCATCGAATGGAACGTTCACAAGAAATATGCTTCTAAAATTACAAGATTCTCTCCCTAAATTTTTGCATTACTGGACATTTGAAGGCGGCCTAAAAACATATTTTAGTGCAATGCATAAAATAAAAAGTGCTTGCATAAAAAAGCGCAGTTATACAAATGGTCATGATACAAAGGAATAAAAATAAACATCAACAGTTCGACGCAGATTTGCAGAGTCATATAAAGTGGCAGTTTGGTTAGGTTTGTTATTACCAAGAAAAGATTCTTCTGAATTACTTTCCTTTTCACTTTTTTGAGAAAACTCGCCATTTTGCTTCGCACAACTGTTGGACACCCGTCGTTTTGTGACGCGCCTATTTCACTCCGAAATAGGAAAATAAAAATTCAGGAATATGATTTCAACTGAGTAAAAGGAGGGAAATTTTGTCCAACGAGATTTGGATAATTAAAGAAATTACGCCACTGGCATTCATGAATGATTTTCGACAAATTCTACTCAGAATTCATCCGTTGATTCAATTTTGTGATGCTGCTCCGTGCATAAATTGGTTGTAAAGAACACACATTTTTTTCTTGATTTGTTTTTCATCGCTAGTGCGGCTTTTGAAACTCGCTATTCTAGAACACACTCAATTTTCTCAGAATCGATGGCAAATCTAAAAAAAAAAAAATATTTAAAAAATTTACCTGAAGAACCGGCGAGTTGTCGAAGTCGAGAGCAGACGGCCGACCATCCAAGGTGGTGAACGCAATGCGTGAGGACGCCGTGGAATAGGCGCCTCCTTGCGCCGCCTGCTGACGATGATGATGGTTGTGGTGGTGATGGGCGCCGCCGTGAGCCGTCATCCCGGCGCCATTGTTGGCGAGATGGGCGTCCGTGCACAGAGCTTCTTGCTCGTTCGCTCTGCCAATCGGGGCTCTGTTGGGCCTGGCGTACACTTTACGACAGTGGGATGAATAAAACTGGAATGGCTGCCACGTTTTGCCATAGTCCATCGATTTGAATATGGACATGGAGTCGGGTTTGCGACCGCCGCAAAACTGCACCGTGATGTAGGTTAGTTCGTACTTCTTGCCAAGGCTGAGGGTCAGGGTGACGTTGTGCTCAGCATGTCGAATCTGCCAATTTTCAAAACAAACAACGTCAACAAAAATAGTTTTAAAAAAATCTTCGAACCACAAGCACTATAGAAAATGGAAATATCTTCGCAACGAACTCCTAGCAGGGACCGAATAAAAAATTCGCTGCAGCTTAAAATTGTTAACGGTACAGCTTTTAATTTCGAAAAATCCGAAATTCTCTCTACAGCAAATTCTAACGATACTGCTTGTAATGCAGAATAAATTATTAATATATTAGAATGAATATATATTCATAAAATTATTAAATTTGTATAGTTTTCTGGTTCGCCCTTTAATTTCCGAAACGATTCTGTAATATTGAATAAATTACTGAGACAAATTCATAAAAATATCTTTCCACTGTTTAATGGTACGCCTTTTAATTTCAAAACAGCCGAAATTCTCTCCACAGCGAAGTTCGACGATAGTATTGAATAAATTATTGTAATACAGTACGACAAATTGATAAAATTATCGTTTCATACTCTGATTCCAGAAAATCCCAAATTCTCTTCGAAGCGAATTCTCCTCGTTTCGGGTCCTCTGAATTTCGCTGTGGAGCGGATCTTTATTTTTTTCAGACCACCTGTTCGAAATAAGATGATAATAAAGGTGCGGCACCCACCTGTGGGGCGCTTTTCCAGCAAGTCACGTTGCTGGGGTTGTTCAAGTCAGTCAGGAAGGCAGTGGGGTGAAAGAGCTTGGGATCCCGGGCATCGCAGGTGTCACAGAGCCCCGTGTCCGGGTCGCAAGCCCGCACAGCAGGCGCCCCGCAGGTGCTGGACGACTCCACGTGCTTCCCGAAAGCCGCGTTCACGAAGTCCGGGATGCACCGCCTGGGCTTCTCGCCGCTCTCGTCGTAGCACGGATCTGCTGCGGGCTTTTGCTGGGCAAACAACTGCAAAAGCTGCTCAGTTGTCTTGGAAGAGCTACTGCTGCTGCTGCTGCTGCTGCTTGAAAGCAGGTTGTTGGTGTTGGTGCTGGTTGATGAAGACAGCGATGGGGAAGAGGACGAGGATGAGGACCAGGGAGACGAGCAGAGCGCCGAATCGAGCGACGTGGTCGCGAGGAAGGCGAGCATGACAGCCATGTTTGCCGTCATTTTTATTTCTCCCTTGTTTCAAAGTTTATTTTCGCAAAAAAAAAAATTTTTGTTTGCATTCACTGGAAACTGAAGTGTTTGAGCTTCGGCGCACGATTATTTTTTCGAATATTAATTTTTTTTATTTATTCAGTACGGAAAAATGTTCCACAACGTCGTCCGCTCACCGCGAAAGCGGAAACGAAACACTGTTGCACCACACACTGATGATGATTTTGAATTCACTGGCATACTGAAAAGATCGTCGCAAAAGGGTTTTTCGATTTTTTTCTCCGTCAAAATTTGCATCACGAATTTCTATACCCACACGTTTTGTCGTTTTTCTTGGAAAATTATTCACCGGGGGTAAGTTTTGGTCAGCCGTTGCTCAAGAATCGAATGCAATTTGTTTTCAAACGAAGTTAAGAGGAAAATATTTGCGCAATCAGACTCGCTCTATGCTATTTATTCGGGGGAAAATTAAATGTGGCTCCCGTGAACTGTAAATCAAAACAGAATCTGGAATGATGTGAGTGGATTAAATTTTACGAAAGATGAGGATTTTGGCAAAACTCTCCTTAAAAATCGAGGAGGAACAACACGCATAGACCGAGATTTAAATGTCTTAAACTTAAACGATAGCATTTCATAACGTAATTAGGTGAGTGCATATGCAATTATGTTCCATTGTTCCTTGGTGTCAACCCTTCAATTTCAGAAAATTCGATTGAATCGTAATTGAAGCTACAATTTTATCTAATTACTTGCATGAAAGACTTCAAAATTCGTCGGCTTCAAAACAATGAGCTGTGCCTAACAATTAATTCAATTGTTGTGCGATTTTTATTATATTTTTAGCATAATGTAGTTCGAATCCCAATCCATCCACGAAAACAACACACAGTAAGTTCCCAAGATTTCCACGGATGTCAAAAAATAAACGTTGAGCATCGCGTTTTCTGCACAAATATCCCGGTGAGGTACTAGAAACAAACCGGTTCTTCTCCATTTCCGTTTTCACGGCTTATCCTCACGAAGTTGAAAGGAATCATCCAGACAAAAACGAGTCTCCGTATGACATTCATTGGTTTTTTTTCGATCTTCGGACGAAAGGAAATCTTCTGGATGTGGTTAAGTTTGAGAGAGATCGGAAATTGAACCCAGATTGAAGTGCAGTAGCTTCATATTTAAATTCAAGGGAAGAGAAGCAAGGGTGGAATTTCAAAACGTAGACTAAGAAACTTGTCAATATTCCACACACCAAAATTTAATACAAATACTACACTGTACAGTATCAGAAAATCCATCAGCAGAAGCTTTGAAGAAAACATCAATCACATCTCATGGAAATTGCTGTGAAAGTTACTCGAGAGCTCCAACAAACCCAAAATGACGATCAGCAAAATGATGAACATCGAATGTCAAAACGTTTTGACGTACAGTGTTTTCAAACCTCGATATCAGAAGAGAGATAAACAGACTTCGGGCTCAAATTAAAGTTCAACTCAATTTCTTTCGAACGCTGTAATATGTGCATGAGTCCGTCAAATTATGGAAAATATCTGTCACCAAAATGGTAAATTATTGCATTCAAAGCTGCAAGATCTCAATATCTCTTGCTGAAAATCTGAATGTGAGCTGTTAAAAGTGAAGTAGTAACTTTACACGAGATACTTCGGAAAAAGTGTTTTCTTTTGCATATTATTGTAGCTAAAAGCATAAGACTTTTCATTTTGGTTTGCAGGCATTTCCCAAAAAAACTGTATTGCGCTAAATTATGAAACACATTTTTCAGGTAAATTACACCTTATTCGTTAATTTACCGCAATTTTCAGAAATTTCTCGCGATTTCAAAAGTTAGACCAAAAAATCTACGAATTAAAAAAAAAAAAAAGATTCTGAAGACCTCGGATACGATGACCAGAACGACCGCGTCTTCAGAAGTTTTCTGGATTTTCCTGCGAAAGTCGATCAAATTTCCGAAGGTCGTTCAACGCGTTGACAAAAGCGAAAAAATAGAATAGATTAACATCCCACCCACCTGCATAATCCCGCCCTCAATGATTCCCGGATTAACGGATTTCAATCCAACGCACTGAAACAGTTACTTTCATCCTTTTTTTATCCTACGGCGGGATCGGATATTATAACAGAGGCCAGAAAACAAAACAAACAAAAAACATGAAAAAATAAACACAATAAGAAAAGCGTTGCGTCAAGTGAAAACACGTAGGGATATTGTTTGACTACTCGGACTTGACGCCGGCCACCAACAGCGACGATAAGACCCATAGTCGTTAATTTTTTTGAGCAACCAAAAGTGGAAGTTTGCCCTTCGAATTCCGTTAACAACTTTTGTCAAATCCTTGCATGGGGGGGGGGTTGGAGTCAGAATAAAGTCGCCGCCTTATTGCTGCCAATGGTAACATGAGGTTCGCGCAATATTCGCTGGTTGATGTGATCCGGTAAACACATAGGCTTCTCAGAATTCTCGCAAGTCATTCAAAAATTTTGATTGTCAGACGATGATGCCTAATATTTCGTTTTATATAATACAGTAATTCTTGAAAAAAATAAATAATGAGCTAAAAAGTTTCTGATGATGCAATCAGTCGTGATTTGAGTGGAATGACCAAATGAGCAAGACATTCCACACAGTTGCTGAAATTAAATACTGCATGTGAATTTTTAGACATCTGAAATTAACCCACAATGGTTAATTCAGCGCATTCTTACTTTTTTTAGCTGGTTACAAATTTTAAGCATGTTAGCAGACTTCTGAAGGTGTTCAACAAATACGAAGACTTCAAGATGTCTCTAAAGTCTTTATATTTAATACTCTACCATTCTATTGTATTATTAATCTAGGCCTGATGAACTTCAAAAATGGGAGATTTCTTATCCTTGAATGCCAGGTTCATTCCATGAAGACTCCTTGAGTTTCTACTAAAGGAATGTAAGTGTTTTATTCTCATTTTCGATGCATGAGCAACAAGTGTAGCTATATGTAAGTTCAACAGCAATGACCATAGAGCAATGAGCAGGCATATAAAGACAGGCAGACTTCATAGACCTTGCATTCCAAGACTGGTCAGACCTGGATCTGACCTTGTTTTGGGGCAAGTTGCATAATTTGGCAGTGTGTGACTTGGCATGGCAGCACATCATCAGGAATATGAAAGTGGGGAAACAAACAACTGATTTCTGAATTGTCTGCTACTGTATCAAGAAGGAATGACAGAAAGTATTTGATGACAAAAAGAATTGAAAATTTGAACTTATTGCGCACCATCAAAGAGCAAACTTACAAATTCTAAAAAAATAATTCCCTTGCAACTTTGAATGAACAAAAATCCACTATTTTTTTTGCGGCTATATTCAATTATAAAAATTTTTTAACATTATTAAATAGCTCAAGAACTTGGAAATAGATTGAGAAGTGGTGCAGTTGGGTGTTGGTTAACAAATGCCTGGTCAACCAACTTTTTCGATAACAATCATTGCATTTTGGCCTCAGCTGCCTTTGGTAACAAACCATGACTTGGTTTACAAACTTTGATTGCAAATGCAGGCCTCCCAAAAATGCCCACACCCTTGGGTCAGAAATTGACACAATATATTTTCCAGCAGGTATTTCTAGCTCTTCTACAGGATTGAGGTTTGATTAAAAAAAAATGATTCTTGAATGGATTTGACTTTTATTTACGTTTTTAAATTCTATTTTTGCATAATTATTTCTTCATAGTTCTCTCAATTTGCTTCCAACCAAAGAAAATTGGGCTTGGTGCTGGAAGGATTGTACATAAATGCAAGTGATTAAATTGCATGAAAGGATTGACTAAGAGGCCCAAATACATTTACTGATTGATTTTTGTGTGTGTCTATAGGAAGTGTTGACTCCACCTGCCCTTTCTGGCATTCTTCTTATAGGCTCCTGTATTCATCAACACTTCTTTGAGCTTCTCTTTTAATTTTTTCAATAAATATACTTGGATTTTTGGCCCTTTAAAAATTCTAGGTGAACATTTTATTGATTTTCATGAACATTTTTCAAGTTCTGGAAACAATTAAATTTTTCCTGTACTTTCTTCAGAAAAATGTGATTTGGTTAACAAACTTTGCTCAGGGATGGATTAAGTTTGTAAATCAAGGCCACACTGTAAATTACAATTTTTTGAATCTTGCAAATCAGCGTCAGTCAGCAGGAATATGCTCAGCCATTTTATACAAGTCATCACCGATAAAATTATTGCCATATCACCAATGCAAAATCTTGCATTTACTTCCATTTTCATCTTTGCTGTTTGCACTTTCTCAAATTTGGCGCTTTAATTTATGACTTATGATCGCAATTTTGCCCGAAAAATTGTTCCAATTATTTTTCTTTAAATTTATCTCCATCGTTGCAAATTATCGTCGACATCGCTTTGAACGTATATTTATCCTGGACATAGCATTTAAAAATGCATCGAATCGGCAGCAAATTAGAATAATTCAGTCAATCGACATTGCAAAGTTACTCCCTTCATTTGAACATCCTGAATATTCATAGGCAATCACATCTGTTGAAGATTCTGGGAGCAAATCTTTGCTGGTATTAACTCAACAAATCAGCCGAACTAACATTTATTTCCATCAATTCATGCGTCTTGGTCTTGTAAATGCAAAAAAGCTTAAATTAAAATAAAAGCTTAAATCTTAGTGTGAGAAAAATACATCCCTGACCAGTACTAACACATCTACCATTCGAGTTCTCCTGGAGAGTTTTTTTAAGTTTTTTGTGCATCTTGAATTTTACGTTGCCCGAGATAATCTTGAAATTTCAAGATTTAAAAGTTTATAGTTCAGAATTCGCCAACGCTGACCCACAGGAAGGCTAGGAAGAAGTTTAGCCTTTATTGCATCACATGCATTTGCTGAAAGTTGATTTATCCCATCACATTACGAAGCTGTGAGAGACTTCCTGTCCCATAAAACCCTTTGAACACCTGCGCGTCTTTCTTTACTTTATATCTCGGAATTCAGCATAAATTCGCAACTACCTGGTGAAACTGGAGGAAGGCTAACAGAATTCTGCGCAGGAGCTTATTACTTGGAAGTCAGCGCATTTGTTCGTCTTTTGTTCAAGAAATCAGCATTCGAGAAACGCGGCTGACCGAGAAATTCGAAAAAATCTGTTGAAAGCTTCTAAAACATGTCCAACGCACAAAATCCAACTTTTAAATTTGTGTCCAAAAATACTTGCGCAAAAATCACGATGCTGACGCGTTGGTTGATATAGGAATCCAACAAGTGTTGAAGCTCAATCCTCAGATAATTCCGCGCAACGAAAATGCACTTCGGCAAAATAACCAGAACGAATCATTCTATTAATAAATAAGGATTACTATTTATTTAAAATAATAATAATAAAACAGTATTGGATAATGTAAACATGGGATGATTCCGAAGTGTTGCGACTTGGTCAATTGCGGGTGGTCTGACGTTCAGAGACGGTTTTCCATAATTTTCTTTTTAAAAAACCCAGCACACAAAATTAAACTAAATCAGTCTGTTTCTTTTAGATATAGGTTTAGGTGAAAATTCTGATTTCATGAAACCGATTTTGATGTTGATGACTTAGTACAGGATTGCTAAATGTGATTGAGGATCCCTAAAATTCCGTCTTGCAAGTATACAAGACGTATAGGGCAGTTGGAAGACTTCAGAAATTTTTTTTTTTGAAAAAACAAGAATTTCTTCAAGTTTCAGAATAGGAAAATCCTGACGCAAAAACTGAGATTCACCAAAAATTCAGACATTATATTAGATAATTTTAGGCACATGAGTCGTCCGTCGAATTGAACTCAAGCACACAAAAATATGAATACACTCACATTAATGAAGAATACGGTACGTTCAACATCATTGACCGATTATGGGATTTAATAGCTGTATTTTTTCACATAAAAAAAGTCTCTCAGATTCATTAAATCCAACATCTCTCAGCTTTCCATTCCACGCATTTTGAGAGACCAACTCTTCTAATTTTTCGCAGTCCAATTCCGTTTTCAAATCTCTGTGTACCCGCGGCGCGTATGCTACTGATATATGCTCAACAAGAATTATTTCTCGTCAGATATCGAAAGGCAAGAGTTCACCACACCAGACGAGTAAATTATCCATGAGGAATAACATGGCACAGCAGCGTTCGCGTACAGTCCACAAAAAATACACTGACATTGAAGATAATAATCATCATCCTCCCACACAACATCCGAGCTGGAGGAGAGCGAGCGCGGAACTGACGCGGTTCGCGCCGAACGCTGCCAACGAGCCACCACCAGTCACCCGCGGCTCTGTGGTAAGAATACTGAGCCTAAAACTATTCAGTGCCACAGCAATAAGCTTCCATGATTCAGTATGAGGAGCCCAGGCTTTTCAACAACTGATGGTTATGGTACGAGATGGTGCATGAGCGCCTCGAACAGACGATCAAGCAGGTAGGAAACCATCAGTGAGAGACCCGTATATGCAGACACCCCAATAACACACAGACGTGTTGACTTATAGGTGCACTTCAAACCCCAAAACCAATCCGGCCTGACATCCATGCAGACATTGACTCTAGTTATAGGGACGCACTTCTGGTATTTTCCATAAAAATCAAAAAAGTTTAATTTTTTAATTTTTGATGTCTCAGACAAAACGAGCTATTTATACACGCAAAAATTGGAAAATACTCTACTATATTCTAATATAAATTTACTCTACTTCACAATCAAACACAATCTCATCATGCGCTACTTTTTTCAGAATTTTTTTTTTCGATCATCTATGTGCACATTATATAGCAAGACCTATTCTCGTTCTTTGCTTTTGGGCTCCTTTTTATGCCAAAAAATCAGATTCTATGTGGTTTTCTTCTGCACTGTTGATTTCTATAACTTGAAGTTGTAGGAAATTTTTAAATTTTTTTTTGAGGACTTATTCCTAATTTTGACGAACTGGAGAACCAATTGAATACGTTTGCAGGGAAGTCTATGGGAAAACAAGGTTTGAAATATGGATGATCCGACATCGGGACAAGGTCCAATTAAGCATCAATTACGTCCGCATCTCGGGGTCCCACTGAACAAATATACCATTGGGAGCCGTGATGCGGACATAATTGATGCTAGGACCTCTGTATGCCGAATCATACAGTACTTTCCTATTGAATCAAATGGGAACATATTTAATTGGTTCTCCTGCTTTTCAGAAATAGGAAAAAAATCCTTCAAAATTTATAAATTTGTTTCTCAGCCTTATAACATAAAAAGCCCCACAAAATCTCTTCTGATGAGCAGAAAATGCCAAAAAGCAAATATCAAGCATGATTCTTGCTATACTGTTCACAGATTATGGCGAAAAACTTTGGAAACATAAGCACGAAATTAGCCTGTCTTCGATTATGAATTAGAGTAAATTTATTTTTTTAATTTTTTTTTTAATACGAAGCAGAATTTATTGTAAAAAAATAACAATTTTTAAATTGAAAATATCCCGGTTTTCTGTAAATGTAGGTGATGTCAATATCTAGGCAATGTGTGGGTGCCAAGGCAGCTGTTTTGAGTGTAGCTTATTTTCGAGGCAGTTCACTAAATCGATTCCCTTCTGAACCTTCTGAAAAGTGGATTGTTCTGTGAGAATTTGAATCGTTGAAATATGGAGGTGCGCAGAAATGCTTGATGGGCGAATATAATGTCTTTCACCAGAAAATTACTAATATTTCACTTCATCTCCACGTCTTTTTTTTCAATATCGGGCAGTTGTCACTCGAACCAATAACTTTGGTTAAAAAAAATTCAACTCGACCTAAAAACCTTACCCAGCCTACTAAAATCAAGCAAATAAATTAACTGTTGCATTTTAACCTTAATTCGTTACCCTAACTCCAGCCCAGCGTAAACCTTGCAAAAGATTAGGCGACCCTTGTTCATGTTTTTGCAAATCCCCATAAAAGGACTGAATTACGCAAATGAAAAAGTAATTGCAATACTATGAATTTAATTGATCGTCCAACAAAAAAAACACGTAAAGAATCATCATTCAAATGATCGAAATATTCCCAATAAATTTTTCATTGCACAGTATTACTTTAATGTTGGTCGAATATATACTGCAGTACTTTTAAAAATACTTCACCGTAAATATCTGCCACATTATGTCAGTTCAATAAAAGTTAAAATCAAGATTATAATCTTTTCATAACTCCAGGCAACCGAGGTTTTTTCACGCGTCGATGCGTTTCGAAAATAAAAATCAGGAAGCTTCCATCAACAGCAGCTACATATCAAGCATGCTTATTTAAAATTAAAATATGATCGATGTTTCGAAATATCTATGGAAGTACAATATTACATTAACCTTCAAGATGTAACGACGATGTCTTCCCAGCGCTGATGATTGATTCGAATTCGTTCTTAGCACGAAGGTGTGTATGAAGCTGTGACATCAGGTGCACGAAATAGCAACTCAATAACGCCATCTTTACTTTTTGATAACGTTCTTCAGTTTTTTTCAGGAGCGTGATTTTTCGCAATACAGCAGTTCACAGTCACGTCGAATCGAAGTACAGTACAATACTTTAATAGTCCGTCGAAAAACAAGCAATAAGATTTATAGTTTCAGGAATAATATCCTATCGATCGAATGGAGACGCAAATCCATCAGCATGTGATGGGCGACACTCGAGGAAAATCGGATAAAATCTGTGAATAAACTTCGCTTTCGCGAATTGCTCTTGGTTTATTTTTGTGTAGCACTTTCTTACACAAGGCACATTGTGCAGATTTATTCCGGCATAAAAATGTGCGCACTGGACGAGAACATGGACAAACAAGGAAATTAAAGCTCTGCCGTTACGCCAAAGCGAGACCGAGGTGCTCAGGTAAATATTTACCTTTACATCCTGCCTTTTCTAGAGCACTTCGCAAGAATGGAAAAAAAACCGTAATGTTTTTGGCTCGGTCCGGTTTTTTCATATTTTTTCTTTGAAAAATAATCATGTAATTGAAAAACTATAGAGCGTCAAAATATTTTGACAGCAACACATCAAAAAGGATCATATGAACTACCAACTACGACACCGACGGTTTCAGATAATAACGCTCATATGACAACATACATTTGCCACCGAATTCAGATTTTCGCACAAATTTCGAAGGAGTAATTTTAAATATAACTTACACCGGCTTCAAAAAATAATCAAAACGTGCTTGTATCACCAAGATAAGCAACAAGGCCCGCGTAAAAAAAATTTAAATAAAAATTTTCTAAAATAAATTTTAATAATGAAGTTTGAAATAATTTGAAAACAACGTCAATTGAATTATTCTTTCGGTAGATTGCTCAAATTTTAATTCAATACGGATTTCCAAATTTGGAGAAAGTATATTTTTTCGTCGATCAAAAATATAAAAAGCTTGACTTATACCGTACAAGCTGCTTGATTTATACTAATCAACCTTTCCCGAGATACGATTATACATGCAGATTTTTTCAATCACACATTTTTAATTAAAGTTCAAGGAACCGAATAACACGAGATGAATCAGCTGACGATGAGGCAAATTCTTCCAATTAATTTCCTCGGACTAATTTCAGTTTAAAAAGCTTAATTTTACCTCGGTTCTTATTTTTTCTTGAGGAGTACAGTAGAAGTTTTTCAAAAAATCAAATATATATCAAAAATAATTTTAAATAAGAAAGGATGAAAAATAAACGTAATTATAATTGTACTCGAGCGTGAATATACGAGACACCAACATTTTTTGAGAATTCAATGTTTGAGAATTCGCCCAAAATCATGTGATTTTTAAACCCCCTCAAATGCTGTACTTGCATACCAGGAACTAAAACGAGACAAAATTCTCGGAAGAAAACTCACGATCTAATTGCAGAAATCAAAGCCCAATAAACCTCCGATTCGCACCCGTTTTGGGCAAAGATATCCATCCAAGAAATAAAACTTCATCAGGACTCGCAGGCAATGAAAATCTCTTACATCGACAGGCAAATGGACGAGGCAGTCGAGCAAAGCCATCAACGTCGCGCCATTATTCGACACCCGAGGCCAGGCCTTTTTCCGCGGTCGTCAATGTCGTTCTCTCAATCTGATTTTGCCCCCCCCCCCCCCCCCCCCCCCCCCCCCCCCACC